>JABXWE010002922.1:0-10895 GCA_014611495.1 Limonius californicus | reverse complement strand
GGGGGGGGGGGATATCATCAACGAAATATGATTTTTAAAATTCTGTTCTTCTATTAGTTTTAACAGAACAATAACCAAATTAACATACTTTCGAAAACAAATGATTCATAATGCAAAACAAATTTAACATGATTACCTACATCGTTAGTGGCCAACAGCACTCATTATAACTTTAAGATATTTAACAATATTCAGGAAATATATGGTCGGTTATCCGGCAATATTAATTGATTCTTACCTAGATACTTGTATTATAACATTTTATAGCATGCAGGATGTTAATGAATTGTAGGGACAAACTTTTATAGCTTCCACAACACAACAAAGCAAACAACTTTTGTTAATAAATGTGTGGTGAAGTGTTTCATTTCGAAAATAGAGCCTCTTAAAGATTCCTTAAGAAGTACCTACCTGAAAAATAGGTAAACCAAATTGCATTCTAAATTATTTTGTACAGGTCACACGGAATTAAAAAAAACTATCTAGACATACATGCATTCAAATAATGTCAATTTTGACACAATTCGATATTATTGTGATATTTTTGACTTTTCTTGCATTCGTTTCGTTCTGTACCTTTTATAATTCGTTTTTTTTTTCGTTCTGTGATTTTTTTGATAAGTATTTTCTTCGTTATTTTTGTTCTGTGGTTCGTATTTTTGTGTTATGGCGAATTATACTTGTGCCGAACAGCATGACATGATGTTCATGTATGGAGCTGCTTGGGTAACGCACGCAAAGCTGCTCGGCTGTACCAAGAACATTTTCCGAATAGGAATCATCTATCGCACCAGGCTTTTAACGTAGTTTCACGTGGGCTGTGGGAGGAAGGTAGATTCATTATCAACAGGCACAACTGTGGAGCTATCAGAACAAGGCGAACGGTGAATTTTGAGGAAGAAGTTTTAGAGAAAGTGGCTGAAAATCCTTCTACTAGTTCAAGAGTCATAGCTCATGAAATGGGACTGAACCATGTTTCAGTATAGGAGGTACTACATGAGCAACAGCTACATCCGTACCATCCACAGAAGGTACAAGCCATGGTTCAAGCAGAATGTTCCAGAAGGGTAGAATTTTGCCAGGAATTTGTGCGGCGGTGTAATGAGGATCCAGAATTCCAAGAAAACGTTCTGTTGAGTGACGAGGCATCTTTTACGAAAGAAGGAATATTCAACCGTGGAAACAGCCACATTTGGAACGGTAAAAATCCCCATGCTGGGGTTCAAAAAGGATACCAGCAAAGAGTTTCAGTGAACGTTTGGGCCGGGATTGTTGGCAATAGACTCATTGGACCATATCTGCTACCCCAAACGTTAATAGGAGCAATTTATTTAAATTTCTTGCGCTATGTCCTGCCTGAACTTTTGGAAGATGTTCCACCCCAATTGTTCTGCAGCACGATTGTGCATCTGCTCATTTTTCGGCGGAAGTAAGCGAATTTTTAAATAACACTTTTCCCAACAGATGGATAAGTCGAGGAGAGCATGTGGCGTGGCCTCCACGTTCTCCTGATTTGGCCCCACTCGATTTCTCGTTGTGGGGTCATGTTAAAACGTTAGTGTATGCTACCCCAGTGGAAACTGTAGAACTTACGGCGTGTATTCTTGCTGTATGTGACGAAGTTGAAGAAGCTGGGGGGCAACATTTTGAACATTTACTATAATTTTGTTAATTTTTGTATTAGTTATTGTAAATTTTGCCTACATTTAGGCGCTTCTTAAAGAATCTTTGAGAAGCTATATCCCTGAAAGGAAACACTTTTGGCGAAACATTTATTAACAAAAGATATTTGTTTTCATGTACACTTTAAGCCCTAGAAGTTTGTCCCTGCAAATCATTAACACCCTGTATATTATAATTATACCCAGTTTCAATAAGAAGTTGCATCGCCGGATTTTACTGCCATTGCCAAGGAAGTTAAATGGGACCCTGACCACAGATCAACAAGCACCAACGCTATGGTTCAGAGTTTACATGCTACCTGGTGACTGGTAATCGGATTTGAGTAGGGATTTAAACATTCGCTACTAAAAGTTTGGTACTACATTGCATCATTTTATCTCGGGCACCCTGTGTGTATAACTAATGCTAACTAACGTTCCCACATATTAAAAAAACATTTACAGACATCAACGTAAAATAATCTTTTGAGAATGTAAGTATGTTTGCCGTAATATTAATGTAATATATCTAAACACTGAATGATAGGTAAACGAACTATTTTGGATTAAGAAATATTGCTCCAAAGCCTTAAATCGACACTTTTTGAGTGTCGAAATTATAATACTCATTTGATTATATAAAACATGTATTAGTTATTATGGCGTATAAGAATATAATACGGAATACTTTATTTAGAAGAGATTGTTTCATGCGTATAATATATTGTTTTTACTGACGCGTTAAATTGAATACCTGCTGCGTATTCGGAGTAGCAGCAAAAATGTTTACGAAATTAAAATCCAGAGTACTGTACTGTTCAGGGAACCCGCAGAAGTGGTAGAGGATTAAAAAATCTTTAAATGAAATCCCTGGTGAAATTGGAACCGCAGCCCAATTAAAATAAAAACAGATGTTCGCCCAAAAAAAGTTTTTGCATAAAAAAATTATGGTGTGTTAATCGGTAGTGATTCTTCCAGTATTTATTAAAAACTTTAACTGGTTATATGTTAGATCTGTCCATTTGAAGAGTATTTTTTCACATACAAACATTAATTAAAAAAGGCAGAACTGATGATTAATTAATAGAAAACATAAAAATACTTACACATCATTGTTTTACAGAAGAGCTGTTTGTTTTGGTCTAGTCTTCATGTAGTACTGTTTTGAAAATATTCATGGTATTTTGACAGTTAGAATAAAAGAGAATCTAGTCGCTATGTATATAATAACAAGAGCTTTACGCAGGAAAACTAAATGAACATTTTCTATTAGTTTTAAATTCATTTTAACTATCTGATATTTAAACTTTCAAAAGGCACTACAGAAGTAATATTGCGTTCATAAATATCTATTTGGTCACATAACCGTATAATGTCTCGAAAAGTTTTTTTTTTGTAATAGCAGTTTACATTTCGTTCATAGGCATGTCTAACAATGTTGACAGTAATTTAAAATGGATTTTAGAACAAATTATCTTCCAAATTTTAACTAAGCCTTCCCATAAACCCCTTGTATGGTTGTATTAAAGTTACAAAAAGCATGAATTTTAAAATACTCGCCGAAGTGATGCAGCAGCCTTAGTGATAAAATTTAATCTTGTACATCCTGTATTGGTATGACGATTTTGTTTAGTGTGCTGTACCTTGCTAAAGCAGCAAATTGCTCTTCATTTAATTGTGCAAATATGTGTTCTTGTTCGATAATTAAATCAATAAATACATTTAGATATATATGTATATACAGTGTGTCCCAAAACGTACGGCAATATTTCAAGGATGAATTTTAGAACGCATTTAGTGTCAAGAAGTCCATATAAACATATGTCCTAAACGTAACCGTTAACGAGTTATTGTTTATTTCATAATTTATGTGCCTAAAATTTTACTTTAGCGGATATCTGAAATATTGATCTAGTTGCCATGATCGCGTCTTTTGTTTGGTAACATTCGAACACCGTTAGCGACAGCAAATTATTGTTTGTAACTAGTCAGTTTATTACTGAAATATTGACGTTTTTGGCTTCTTCTTTGTAACCTTACTTCCATCATAATTCACAAGTGATTCACAATGCCAATGATATTTTCAAATGAAGAATATGCAGATATTCATTATGTTTACGGTCTGTGTGATGGAAATGCTTTAGCAGCACAACAAGAATATCGTAGAAGATATCCTAATAGAAGACTGACTACGAGTGTAGTTTTCTTTAATTCACATCGTCAGCTGAGGGAACATGGCACTTTCATTGCAAGACATGCAGTTGGCCAAGGAGTTGTTCGTAGACCCATAAACGATGATGGACAAGAAAATCCGTGTTCAAGTGTGCGAAGAATTGCATTACGTACCGGAATATGTGCATCCATATCATCATCAAAGAGTTCAAGCTCTAGCTAATGCTTTGAACATTTCCTTTTTTGCGCTTGTAATTTTGCATGTTATTTTCGTGTATTCTCCCGTTAGCTTGTATTTTGTAAGAAGCATTTAGGAGGGAGCACAGTAGGTTAGTTCGATTCCCCGTAAGGTGCTGGTCCTCGGTCGTACCACGAGGATCTTCATTTATCCGTGACTTGAAATAGAGGCGCTCCCTCATAACAATTGAGACTTACTTCCTGTAAGGGTTTTCCGTGCACCATTCCTCCTTCCTGAACCAGCTGAAGAGCTTTTTCCATCAGTTTGTTGCGGTCTGGGGAAAGCGATCGTTTGGACCATAACTTTATGTACAGGGACTATCAAAAAAAAATTTTTTAGCTTTTCCAGCGAGATCAAACAGTTTTTACGAACTAAATGTAAAATTTATTGGTTTTTAAATTAAAACTTTTAGCGTTAAGTATTATTGCTTGGAACTTTGTCCTTTGAAAGACCCCATTTTTCTAAAATCGTTTGTTTCAATGGTTATCATAAAAAAAATCGCTAAAATGTTTAATTTGGTCGGTATTAACTTAAAATCAAAAATGAAACAAAAGTACATCTAGCTGAAATCACATACCTGGAAAACAGAGCCCCGATTCTTGCATTCAAAATATTGGGAGTAAGCACTATTTAAATACACAAATTTTATTTAAATATATATGATTTGACCATCTAAAATTAATAATAAGCGAAATATAAGCCTTTGAAAAATAATTATCAACGATAGATATAGGTACCTTACTTTAAGAGCAAATATATAATATAATTTTAGATCGACAGTTATATTACAGTTTCTAATAAGGAAATACCGTTAAATTAAACTAAAAATAACAAAAACTGATGATAATGTTTTCCGCGTAAGAGACAATCAAAAATTCTTAGTGCCGTCTACTCGAATGCGGGAAAATGAACATCAGCCAATGTAAATGATAATACGTATAATATACAAGAATATACACAGATTTTACCGTATTTTTGTTCTATGTTGGCAACTTTTTCATTAGTTCTTGAATATGTTGTCTACTAATAGTTGCAGAAAGCGCAAATGGAAAGGCTACCTGTTAACGAACCTGTGGTGATAATGGGCAACGCCAAGTTTAACTCATTCTGAGTCACTTTAGTGGTCCCTTAAATCGCAAGTCTCTTTCCAGTGATAGTATGGTCTCAGACGTCTGTTTAAAAAAAGAGATTATCTTGAAAATGAACCCAGCTATGAAGAATCTAATTACATATTCGAAATGTACATAAAACCGTGTTTTAATATTGTTAAGCGGCATCGGTAATATATTTCGGGCTTCAGATAATACAAAAAAACAAGCAGGTTTTAGAAAATTAGAATATTAATCCTAGTAGTTGTTGGGGTGCTCTATAATATTTTCTTGTTTGCCCAAATTTATATATCTTTACGTTTACGAGATTCCTGATGATGCCTTGCTTATCTTGAACACACTGCATATACACAAGGTGTTCCTAAATTAATTACTGTAATTATATGGTGAATATATCGGACACCGGTCAGTTCGACCAAGTGTACCTGCAATAATCCGGCACTTGAAAAAGCTCGTGTGAAGTCCCCTCTTCAGTTCGACCACATAGCTTATGGTTTAATCACCTTAATTTGAGGTCGAGTATCTTATCTATTGCATAAGCAAAAATTGTTGCTTAGTGAAAAGGGTAACAAATTGTTGTTGCTGAATAATTATAAGTTTTCTAAAGCTCATGTAGCAAAATGTGGGAAAATTCGTTGGTACTGTATTAACAAAAAGTGTATTTCCAAAATCTATACTGCGCAGGACGAAATTACTATATTGGAAGCAATCGTCAACCACAATCACGCGGAAGATTGTACAATTAATATGCAACTAGTCAGCAACGGTGTAAAAACGAAAGCTTTAGACGATTTGAGAGAGAGGCCGTCAGTGTTAATTCATAAAGAATTACAGGTATATAGTTTTGTTTACTTTATTTTTAAATTTTTAGTAACTATTATTGTTTTTTTGTCAGATTTATAGAACAATGATGTCACTGCAGCAATGATATCAAAACACTTGAAATGCATACAGCGAAATATATATCCTCCTTTAATAATATTATAATACTATGAAGTTGTAAATAAATTAAATACAGCATATGAAATTATGGTTGGTTAAACGGTCTTATAATTAAAGTTACACAAAAAGGAAAACACCAAACTGTTCCTTGCAAATTTCCTCAAATATTGATACCTCACACGACCTATTTCCAATAAACCATAAGAAAGTTAACAATTAATTAAATAAATTATAATAAATATATTGAAAGTTAATAAAAATTAACACAAACCTTCCTTACACACATAAGAACATTGTTTCAAACATATTTTTCTCTAAAAAAAGTATTACATTCACAAATTAACATTATTATATCTAGCTGTCAATTTTGGTTCCGAAAAATACTGATGCCCAATAATAAAAAATTAATAAAATTTTGTGATTATATTATGGAAACCTACAGCGATGAGGAATCAGATTTTCCGCCAAGCATGTGGGCTTGCACTACAGACAGTATGTGCAAGACAACAAACTCTTGTGAGTGTGTTTATTCGCACTTTCATTCCAATTTTTATTGTGCTCGTCCTAATTTATTTAATTTTTTAAATATTGTAAACAACTTTTAACTAGAAACGTATATTAAAATAAATTCGGCAAATTGTTCTGTAAGAAAATTAAAAAGTATAACTAAAAAGAAACAAAATTTCATAAAAATTCAAGAATATAATAGCAATGTTTTATCTACATTTGAGATTGTAAAAATTATGTCTTTTAAATATTTACCAGTATTAATAATAAATAAATATTGTTCTGAAACTACTTGTTTTTATTCCTAGAGGTAGATAAGTTCCCTAATCCCATCGATTTGTATTCGTGGTCGAACTGAATGGTGTAATTCTAGGACGTACCTGTCTGGTGGTCGAACTGACCGGCCTGAATATATCAGTCAACATTAAGACCTTTTGCCCTTTAAACTCTAGTCCGTAACCTCGCCGTTTCCGACATTTATTTCTTATTAGATAATTATTTTAATTATTCACATGAAATTGAAACTTAATTTTAGCTAAAATAGCTCCTATACTACCATTCAGACAAGCTCATTTTGCAATGTAGCCCGAGATTCTACTTAGATAGTCGGATATCAGAAATAAGAATTCTTGAGCAACGTGCTACCTTAGCAAGGTTAGCACACTTTGCACATTTAACACTTTGTGTCCCGAGCTGTAGGTTTTGTTTATTGCAGACCCCGCCCAAGGGTACTTATAGGTACCGTCTACTTTTTTTTGCCTTTATTTATTAATTGTAGTAATATTTTCCTCTGTAATCCCAGCGGTACTTTTAAGGACACTTCAGGGAATTCGTGTGGTATGAATATTGTCCGGTGGGGAATTTGTACACCCGTATTTCTGTTATACAGTAGACACCTTCTTACGTTGGTGTAGAGGTTACAATGTAGAAGTTTTGTTTACCGTTTTAATTAAATTTTAATTATTTTCTGTTGGAATTGTCTAGTGGTAGTGATTGTGTGAATACGTTTTAAAGTATAGTTCGAAGAAAAAAAGAGATTACAGGTTTTCTGAGGCGTTACAACGAAAAATGTAGGCGGTACTAAATAAGTACCTTAGAGTAAAATGGTAGATATTTTTCATTGCAGCATGAGTTCCCAAAGACATAAGTATGAACGAACACGACCACTTACAACGCCGAATTACTGCATATGACAGAAAACGATGATTTCGATGACTATTTAACTATTGATAACAGTCAACATACCGATATAGAAGAAGATTATGATGAGGCAAACTCGGAATCCATTGCAATAATTGATGAGATAGTCCAGTCCGAAAATGAAGAAGAGGTTCTGCAACCTGCAGAAGAAAACTTTGAACCTGAGCGAAAGTGGATAAAGAAAGAGGGGGCGACTTCGATTCCGGATTACAATATTGAAGAGAATTTGATAACAGGAGATTTTTCAGCATGCCAAACACCAACCGATTTTTTTATAAAAATCTTAGGCGATAGTGTAGATGACATTATTTTTCAAACAAACCTCTATGATATTCAGAAAGGTAAAAATCTTAAATTGACTAGACAGGAGTGTCTCTGTTTTTTTGGAATTAATTTTCTAATGGGTTATCATGTGTTACCCAACGATCAAAATTACTGGTCGACTGCAGAAGATCTAGCTGTGCCAATTGTTCCCAAAAGTATGTCTAGAAATAGATTTCGTGACATTCTATCGAACATCCATGTAAACGACAATACACAAATAGCCGCTAACAACACTGATAAACTTTTCAAAGTAAGACCGCTTTTTGAAACCCTCAACAAACAATTTTTAAATTTATACGTTGGAAGCGGAAGATTAGCTGTCGATGAATCTATGGTTAAATTTAAGGTCGCAGTACCATAAAACAATATAACCCTATGAAGCCCATAAAGCGCGAATATAAGTTATGGTGCTTTTCAGATATGAATGGATTCATAAAAATATTTGATGTTTACTACAAAAAACATTCCCAGCTGGAAGAAAAGTTCAAGGATTACCAAATGAGTTTTCTTTTTTATAACGTGGAGTTGCCATAGCAACTCCACGATTCTCATCCCACCCCGCTTACCTCGGATCAGCGCACGTAGCGCTATGCACGAGTCTAACATGCCCCACCCTTGTAAAACCCCCCCAACTATGCTACCGAGTCACTCCCGCTGCTCCAGAATTAATTAAAATTCGGGCCACAACGGGGGGTCAACCGGTTGCGAAGCGGACTCTCGCCCACTGTGCCACCCGGTCGGCACCAAATGAGTGAGAGGATTGTGCTGAATTTAACAGAAGACGAGTGGGGAAAAAATAAAATCGTTTATTTTGACAATTTTTACACAACTGTCAGGCTTCTAGAGAAGCTAAAAGTAGAAAAAACCTTAGCATGTGGCACTATTAGAACCCACAGAAAAGGAAATCCACCAAATTTGACTGCCGACAAGAACATGAAACTTGGGGATTATGATTACCGTGTTTCTAGTACCTATTTTAAATGGAAAAACAACAAAATTGTCACCCTAGCTTCGAACTTTCATGGAACTGAAGAGACTAAAGTACGAAGAAAACAAAAAAATAGAAAAACAATAGAAGTACCCGCCCCTTCCCAAATAACAGATTATGACGCATCTATGGGTGGTGTTGATTATCATGACCAGTTACGTTCTTACTGAATCCCGGAAAAAAGTGCCGGGGAAAAAAGTGCCGCGGTAAAAAGTGCCTGGAAAAAAGTGGCGACGGAAAAAAGTGCCGTGGAAAAAAGTGCCGTGGAAAAAAGTGCCGCGGAGAAAAGTGCCGACGGAAAAAAGTTGGGTTGGGGCCCATTCGAAGCTCGCCCACAGAGCTAATCCCGGTTGTTACGCCCCTGTGACTGACATCACAATTTTACACTGTAAAATAAAATACTATAAACAATATAGATTCCGTTATACTTAATAATTTATTTTCACTCGAGTTCGTGCAATCACAGAGAGCGGATGTGTGCAGCGTGCAGCGTGCAGTTTAAGTGATATCAAGCGACCTCGATAATATACATTAACATAAACATTTTTAACAATAATAGTGATCTATTGCCAAACATTGTTTTAGCCAGTAATACTGTAGGCGATTATCTGCGGGCTCTGAGCCGTAGATAACGCTAACGTGTTTTCTTGTGAAGTTATAAGATATCAACAATGTCATACAACCGCAACGTAGCCAAAGATTTATCAAAAATTCGGACAGATAATGTAAGTAATAAACCAAACCATATTTATCCGGTAGTTAACATAATACAACAAGGTGAACTATCGCAAGACGTGTTAGATACCAACATGCAGCTTGATACAAACAACCCAATGGACACAGAAGACGATGAAGGTAAAAACAATGATATTAGCCAGAATGCAGACAAAAAGCGAGACTCTGATGCATTATCACCGGAGATAAGTGAAATGCAAAAGCGATACAAATGGAACTCGGACAACATGCTAACTAAAAACAGGTACTACCTACCAGAAAGTATTGAAAGACAAATAAATACACAGGAAGGTACAACATCCGATATTCAAAAAACCAACCCGAAGATACCACCAATATTCCTGCATGAAGCAAACAACCATAAAACCATTATAGAAGATGTCAAAAAAATGGCTAAGGATGAGTTCACAACAACATACACTGCAAAACATATACGTATAAATCTAAATTCTGTAGAGGATTACCGGAAACTGACTAAATATTATGATGAATTACAGTTAAAATATCATTCATTCCAAAATCCAGAAGATAGACCTCATTCGGTTGTGATTAAGAGCATTCCAATTTCACTCTCTGAGCAAGATGTACTAGAAGAATTGCGGCACATAAACAAAGACTTACCAATAATTAAAATTACTAGATTACTGAACAAAAACAAACAACCAATCCCAGTCTGCGTACTGCGTAGTCGACCTGACAAATAATAATAAAGCTAAACAAATATACAATATTGATAAACTCTACTATTCAATAGTCACAGTTGAACCAAGAAAAAAATCGCAAGAAATACCGCAGTGCATAAGATGTCAAAGGTTTGGACATACTAAAAATTATTGTAAACTCGACGCAAGATGTGTGAAATGTATCGGAAGGCATATGTATAATGAGTGCACAAAAAAAAAGGACGATCCACCAAAATGTGTGAACTGCGGAGAAACGCATTCCGCCAATTATAGAGGCTGTCGTTACTACTAGGAACTTAAAGCAAGGATGAACTCCACTAGGGAAAGACAAAACCA
>JABXWE010002921.1:0-35779 GCA_014611495.1 Limonius californicus | reverse complement strand
CTTCATGTAATGTCGGCCTACTAATTAAATTCTCCATAAATGCAAAGACATCGTCAACGTTGCCAAGTATAATATTCTTTAACTGTCTCGTGTGAGGAAACTAAGCACTATAGGAAGTTCGTGTTAGTGTTTTTGAGGACTGTATTTCTTACAGAAGAGTGCTACCTGAAGCTTTTAAGGTATTTAAAGGACACCCTGTATATATATATACATATCAATATTATTGTTCGCATTTTATTGAGCACAATTTTGTGTAAAAAATACACATCCTACTGTTTCTCGTAACCTATTTACTATATTTCAAAAAAACTCTTAAATAAAACTCGGGATAATCAACGGATTGCCACTAAATACATTCTAATTAAACTCAAACAATTCTATTCAATGGATAAACATAAACTATTACGCAATACAAACGTTTCGTGTAATAATGGTAGTCAAACAAGCGAGTTCAAAAAAATTAAAAGTTTATGAAATTATTTACCTTAATAAATACAAGTATTTCAAGGTCGATTACTTTTCGATAACCGAGTACTTGACACTTTGATAAATAATTGGGACAAAATTAGTTTTTTCGATTTATTTTCAAAATATTCTTAAAATAGAACATTCAATGTACTCCCCCATCGTTATACTTAATGATGAAGAGTTTACAACAAAATAACATTATTAGAGACATCATATAAACGACAATTTAAGCTATATTATTGCATTATTTATGATAAAATCTAATGGCTCTGAAACGGGCGGTTTATTTCCCCCATTTAGGTCTTCAGAATTGATTTTCGAAGTATTCGCTTGATGGGAATATCCGCATTTATGTTGAAGGAAAATAATCCCCGAGAAGTTTATTAATTTAAGTCTTTTGGGCGTCAGTACAAGTCACATTTCAAATTAAATTCGAGTTGCCGTCAGTCACTAATAAAATACAGCCACGGATTTTAAATGTAAACCGCAAGACGCGCTGAAAAGTTACGAAAAAGCGAATGGAAGTTTCGGAATGACGCTTTTATGTACGAAAATCGCATTATACCCGATGAAATGTAGATAGTACACGATAATCGAATTTAAGAGCACTTTGAAATTGACTATTTCCCTGTAACTTCGCCGCGGCAAGTTTTCAAAAGAAATTTTCCTCGCAAGAGGAAATGAAATTTTACAAACTCGATGCGGCCGTAATGATGTCCTAATAGAAGCAATCCGACGTAATGCAGTCACGAAAAAATGTACTGCACAACGCCTTTCCTCCAACTTTCGGGAACGAATTAAAAAACTTTCGGCTTTTCTATCCAAACTCTGTGTCTACATTTCTTATATAAAAAGTACAATAATGGCATTAGAACAAAAGGAGCTCGTTAGAAAGAATCATTAGCGAGCAACACCAAAAGTTGTTCGGACCAAAAAGCTCAACAGATTGCGAACATTTGTTACCATCTTGTTCTTCCAGTTAAAAACAAGAAAACAATTTATCAGGATTTCCACGTAATTTACTTCCAGTTTTATAGGGTAAGTTCAACGAGACACTGTGAATAAACCATAAAAAGACACGGAAACAAACTATTATTCCCTGCTTTCCACTCAGTGGATAGGCGGAAAGCATTACGAAATTACCGTACGAAAAAAGGTCTCGTTATCGCCGACCTCTATCAAACCGCCACCGAAGAATACCTAATTCTTGGAAATTTGTGATGCCCACAGTAACGGAAACCAATGAAAGCTAAATCTCGGTGCATAAAGGATACTTCCGCACGCTATCTTATAGATATTTGAATTACGAAATGAATAATGCAGGAAATGCAGTTGGATTCCCGTGATTGAGAAGTTGAGATTATATAACTAGATTGTTTCAAGTTCGCGGAAATTGAAATTATCAGAGTAGAAATGTGGTTTCTAATAAATAGAAAACCGTCAAAGAAAATGCAATGGACCCTTTACGTGTAATTTTTCTTAGCTCCGAAAGTTTGACAACTTAAAGACTGATGGTCTACGGCCGAAATTTATTATAATAGACAGTTTATTTCTATTATATAAGTTTTACAGAGTCATCTTGTACAATTTTAAAGAAACTCGCTGGAAGTGTTAGTAAAGAATTTAAGAAAATTTTCAAAGCACATCAATTCAGGTTCCCTAAAACTAGCGTCTCCTTCCATAAACGCCAATTTTATACATCTTCTTATCTTCATAATGATCTTTCGATATTTTACTAGTTTTTTATTGTTTAAACTACTGAGACTACCTTAAACGCAAAGTAAATATCTAAAAAACTACACACTAAGGATAAGAAGCCTTTGGCACAACCTGGGGGTTCAAACCAAAGGTAGTACACTGGATGTACATAACCATGGTAAGACCCATCATCACGTATGCAGCGCTTATCTGGTGGAAAGGCGCAGATACACAAAGACTGGGAACAATTCTCAATCGAGTGCAGCGTTTGGCCTGTGTGGGCATTACGAGTGCACTAAGAACAACACCAACAGCTGCTCTTGAGGTGCTAATAGGGCTCAAAGCACTGAAATGGCAGTGAAGTCGGAGGCACTGCTAGCGGCCTGGAGAGTAAAGCAATTAAACTTATGGAAGGACGTGGGCTATAACATGGGGCATTGCGGGATACTATCCAGTGCACCAGAGATCTGCTGCATGGGGGTAGACCGCATGGTACCAAGGTATACGTTCGACAGAAACTTCGAAATCAACATTCCCACCAAAGAGGAATGGGCAGAAAATTCCCAGGATCTACTTGCCAATACGGGACTAATCTGGTTTACAGATGGATCCAAAATGGCAGGCTTAACTGGAGCAGGCATATTTGGACAGTCCCCAAGAGTAAAACTATCTACACCATTGGGGACTCATACGTCAGTGTTTCAGGCGGAAGTAGTAGCTATCTCCGAATGCGCTGATGAATGCACTCGTAGGGCATACCAAAATTTGACCATCACGATATACTCAGACCGCCAAGCGGCTCTTAAATCGCTCAGCAATCCTAAGAAAACCTCGCGGTTGGTATTAGAATGCTGGGAAAAACTACAGGCGATGGTGCAGCGTAACGTCAGATTGACGGTGTGTTGGATACCGGGACACAGTGGGTTTGAGGGTAACGAACACGCTAATCGGTAGGCCCGGATGGGCTCCTTGAAGCACCTCTGGGGACCCGAACCAGCAGTGGGCGTACCTCAAAGCTCGATTAAGGCCACTATACTATACTAAGTTTATAAAGCTAAGAAAGAAGCAGTAAACAATGAACAGGTAATACATGTTGGTGAAGACTGTAAATTTATAGGAACATAGTTAGATCAATAGATATCACATTGAAAGGATCAAACGCGGAGATTAAAATATAACAAAGGATACAGACCGCCAATTGAGTAAGGAGATGTTTTGCCACTTTTTAATTTATATATTTATTCTAAAATTAATAGCATGACAAACTTTGGGAAATTATGATAAAGAATGACATTCCTCAACATCTTGTCAGAGTAATACAAAGCCTATACGTCGACAACAAAGTTATGATGGACATGGTAGCAACAACAACTAATAACAATATGATAACGATCAATTCTGGAGTAAAACAGGGGTGCCCACTATCACCAACGCTTTTTAATGTTTATATTAACGAAGTCAAACAGGAATGGCAGAGCAATCTCAAAAAAACACTTCAGAATTAATAATTCTACTATCAATACGATGTTATTTGCTGATGATCAAGTAGTGATAGCAAACACAGAAGACAGTTTACAAGAAGCTATACATAAATTATATATAACAAGTAAACTACACCGCCTAGAAATACCGACGTCAAAGACAAAAATAATCGCATTTAGAAGAATTGATCCAATCAGAGCAAAGATCATAATTGACAATGATGTCAAAAACAAAATAAGTAAATTCAGCTACATGTGCGGAACAATAACAAGACACCTAAAATCTACCAGCAAAGGAACACGACTAAAATTTTATAGAGTAATGGCTGTTCCTACATTAATGTATGGATCAGAGAATTGAACCCTAACCCAAAGTCACCACAAACAAATCGAAGCGGCAGAAATGAAATTTGTAAGGCAGGTCACGGGCTATACATTCTAGATCGGAAATATAACCAAGAAATACGGCAAAAACTAAATATTTACAACATTAATGAAAAAATAGAACAATATAGACTGCAATGGCGAGATCACTTTAACAGAATGAGCGATGGCTGTATTCTAAAACAACTATTAAAATGCAGACCAAAAGACGCAGAAGTCTAGGGTGCCCAAGAAAGCGTTGGAGCGACCAATTTTAACAAAATACATAATATACAAATATACATGAGATCGGAACAAACCAATAGATTTAATCCTTGATGTAGATGGTGATAATGATGATGATGATGACAAACAGCAACGTAAAAGATAATTATTAAAAAATTGGACAAGTAGTAGCTGATGTCATATTAAGAATAAATAGATCAAAAAAATTACATAATGAAAAAGCTAAGAAAGAGTCGAAAAAGTATAAAAGCACGAAGACAGAGACAGTTATACGAAACACTTGTGATCAGAAAATAGAAGAAATACGAGTACAAACAGACTTTGAAATCAATGCTTAGTTGTCTTGTTACGAGCCAAACCAGCTTTTTTGTCGACCCGCAACAGGAAAGATAGAAATGCCTTCGGCTTCGGCTCAGAGGAGTAGGAGTAGGAGTAGGGCTGGTTCACGAGAGACGTTTAAGGGAAGGAAATCGAACGTAGTTGTGTACAGAGTAAGTCAAAATTCCTGTGCGCCATCTTCCAAATCACAACTGATTGCAGGTTCTGGTGGAAGATCGAGAGGCCAGCAGCTTACGGGAGTCGAACTCAGCTTTATTGTGCCTCCTCCTGTACATAAAGCTTACAAAGTTCATGCACAATACAATACACACAAATAAAAGATATGGTGAATTTTAAGACAAATGTAATTCTATTGGTTGAAATTGGTAACACACACATAGTATGAAACAAATACAACCTAAGCGGTAATAATTGTAGTTGAACACAGAGGGAAGTTAGAACGTTCAAACAAAAACCTCTCCGCCACCAGCTTGCGGTATTTACTTTACTAACGACACAGATCTGCGCAGCCACTTACATTCAAGTTTACAAAAATTACTTACACGTTACGAGCAATAACTAATAGCAATTGCGACTGAAGGTCGCTTTGCGTTGCATAAAGAAAGGGTTCAGCACCTTAAACCAGTCAAATGAATCTCGAAACAAATTTTCAGACAATAACAATTTTTACCTTGGTTTTCTTCAAATAGAGAGTGGAGAGAGGCAGGCGCAATTTGAAGTGTTCTTAGGTTCTTAAGAAGACGACAAAAAAAATCGCAGACACGCCACTGAAGGCTGGATCACAATTGCGCCAGCAATCGCCAAGACGTTCTTCGGGAAATGGGAAATTTCGAGAGTTCTTGCCGCCAGGAACGAAATATTCGCCGCACAAACTCCCCGCGCGTTTGTCGCAGCAGCAGCACATCCAGAGGATCAGGAAAGGGGTTCGATATGAATCCGCCAAAGGTGATCAGCAAATTCGCAATGAATTGCTTTCCAAGAGTTAAATCCAGCGTGTTTCTTTAAATCCGACGCTTGCCGATGGTTCTGTTCACCCCACGGTGATAACAGCATGCGAGAATTCACGCCATGGGCACCCATCAAAAACCCAAGCCATCCTTGCAGTACTTGTTTTCGTCGCTGTGATCTTAACGAGCAACCGGGCCAAAAGGAGATCTGAAATCGACTCCCGAGAAAATGCAGTGCCAATATGCAGCCGCGGAAGTATTTCACCATATTACGAAATATGTTGCAAGAATTCTAGAACAATTAACGCATAGGGCTCCCTCAAGAGCAGGAAATTTCCAACAAACGTTCACGGTCAAGCGCGTAGACAAAATATTCATGGGCATTTCTCTAGGACAGAAAAAAAATAGTCCACTAGACTATATTCGGGAAATAATAAGATAGTAATCGGCTACGGAGCGGCCAATAAAATAAGATGTTAATCCGTAAGAAGCGGCAAAATCAAACGAACATTACAGTCTTGGAGTAAAGAATGGAAATGTAAAAAGAAAACCTTAAAGAAAGCCTTCAATGTGGCAACCAGGTATACAATACAGCACTGGTAAAACTAAACATACCAAAATAAATATTAAAATTAATATTTACAATATACGTATAAGGCTAATAACAACCTACATAACGGGAATTGAAATGCGAAAAAAGAAGAAAGAAAAGCAACTAAGAACAATCGAAAGAAACAGAATCAGCTTCAGAGCCTGTAGATGTTAGAAGGGAGCAAAATGACTAGAAACTAGAGCGCATAACGGAATAATGATATTAACAAAATTATTATCGGTTGTATAACGAAGCACTGCTGACGCTCAAACGGTATTTGTAATGCAGAACTTTCCACGCTGCTCAGAGGACCAACCGAGTGTCATATACAACCAGTCGTGGGCACGTAAAGCCGTCGAATCTCTTCGACAGTCGTAAACCATATAGTGGCAGTTTTCTTCTGTCCGGCATACGTTCAAAAAGAAGGCTCAGAGAAGCTACTTATTTTAAATAAATAACTAACCAAAGGCCTATACACAGAGGAAGAAGAGGAGAACAAAATGAGAAATAGAGACACATTTCTAAAACCATATCATAGAAGATATAGTGTTTCGGATACGTCACACGATGTGACCAAAAGCGACGAATGAACACCGAATGGATACCTATAAAAGCAGAGCCTAAAAGGCAGATGAACATATAAAAATATCCATTCGAGATATTTGTATAAGAACAATCTTTAATAAAAACGAATTTATCAAATTCGTAAATGGATCTTCATAACAATCCACCTGCAAATTTTTAAATCCAATTACAAATAAAAAGAATCTATGATAAAAAAGTTCAGCTTATATAACAGGGAAATTGAATATCAAGGCATGCTTTGATCTTTTTATTTATAAATTAAATTAAATCAGAAGCGCTATATCTTCTGCAGCACGTTGCTTTGATAACGCTGTGATAATACAAGTACAAAATTGTTATTAAAATTCAACAATAAAATAATGAGAATACAATATTATAATCTATATACGAAAAGCATAGCACGGAATAAAAGCCTTCTGGTTTTTCATCTACGCGTAAATTCAAAATTCTGCCGTCTGCTACGGAGATCTGATTCCCAGAACGCAAGCACCCTTTTATTCGCCAAATTTGACCCAATTGTTTATTATTTGTTTTCATAATTAGACGAATTCTCCTTGGTATAAAGGAAATATATAGAGCATAACCTTAGACAGTGATATTACAATAGCCAACCGCTTTATATAATTAGAAGATAGAGCGGTTTCTAAGCTCAAGAGCTTATTGAACCAAATTTACAACATGGACTAATTTATTATATATGGAGTGTTGAAATATAAACAGGCATGTTTAAATTAGAACTCCACCTGAAGACAATTCCAAAAATTAAATTAGGTAAAAGTTGGACATGACTTTTGTTTACATATTCACGGCAATTGCTTCGCTTAAATATTATTTTCACAGTTACAGTTACGATGTCGGAAAGTACTGTTCATTGTAGCGGCAACAGCGTATAATAATCAAATTTCTTACGAATGGAGACGCAAACTTACAAGACTGCTAGCACAATACAGCAGTCTTCCTAACAGTCGGGTGTTTGCGTGGTCCACGTATTTTAGAGACAGGAAAACTCATGTAGAACATGAGCCTCATGTACAACGAGCTGCAACTTTGGTTAATCATGAAAATGAAGAAAAAGTGAAAGCCCTTATTCAGCAAGAGAGGCATGTACCAGTTCATCAAATTTCTCGAAATTTACAAATTAGTGTCGGCAGTATTGAACTCATCATGAAAAAGAAGCTACAGTATAGCAAGGTGAGTGTCAGAGGAATTTTGTGTTTGTTGATGGAAGACCGCAAGTTAAATCGATTGCAAATCGCTTCTTCTTACTGCAGCAGTATAACAAGCAATATAACAAGTCGCCCCACATATATATTCATAAGGCATATCTAACCGAATCAAATACATCTACGAACAGTATTTAAGTAATTCGCGATACGGAATTCGACTGCACGTGAAGCAATGTTTGGTTTGACCATTCTAGCTGAAAATGTATGATAATACAGAAATGTATATATAGGTATTATATATATATATGTATATATATATTGCTATGTTTTTCGTTTAAATAATAATAATTACAGCCCCACGTTGGTAGCGACAAAAAGTTGCTATGTAACTAAAAGCCATGCTTAAAACTAACGCCAACTAGCCCGAACATAAAACTGTCATCTCGGAAATTAGGTGAAAGTCCCCACTCGTGAACTCGACGTTTAAAAAGTTGAAATGCTCAAAAAAAATAAATTTACACGCGTAGCTTTTTACTATGCTTTACTGTCACCGAAATTAGTACATGTTTTATCTGCACCAACCTTTTCACATATGTTAGGCATGCAAAAATGCCCCTGGACTGCTACTCCACAAGTTCACAAACTGCACTACTCTCCGCCAGGCTGGTTCTGCTTACCGTGCACTGCCGTCTCTTCCCGACATGCAGTACTTTTCCATTTCCATTTAACGATGATTAAAACTCATATTTTATTTTATGATAGTATATTCTCCCTTTTTAATCTTACAATTTTTATGACATGTCTCCAATAATAAAAAAAAACAAAAAGTAATCTCCAATTTTTAAAATTTAGTACTCATTGACCGGCGGGGAAAGATATTATTTTGCCATGGAAACACGTCTTGCCCCGATACAAAGGTGAATCCCAATTAGCATTTAAACCCCCCATTATAATATCACAGCAATATTATATATATGCTTAATTGCCCGAAAAGTACAAAACGCATAAATTATATTGGCAATACGAAATCAGGTCGGACTAGATAGAAAATAAACATTGAAATAATACGCAATCTGTATTGGAATAAAAATGTTTACACTCGATTAGAAAGCGAACGAGAGCTTACATTGATATCCAAGAGGAGTTTCCAATAATGTTAACAGTCTCACAGATCACACATCAATCATACCTAAAAACGACAGAACAAAATGCCATTGCTCCACGAAGTTCCATACAAAAGATTTTACCGCAATGATCACTAATCTCCACTGATATGAATCTGAAGAAAGAGGAGATAAACATAAAACTATAAGAAACTTGCAGGATATAAAAAGTTTAAATGCGAAAACAATGCGACGAAAAGAGTCCAAAAATGGGTATCAGAATTTAGGAATCAATCAGAAATATTACTTAGATTTTTATAAGAAAACTTGTACACCAAGGGTACCAACTTGTCCTAGAAACGTATAAGCACTTTCGGAAAAATCAATAAATGAAATGGATTTTAAATATAAAACCATTAGTAAACGTCACAATTTTATGGAAGTAAAGTGAACTGTAAGGTTTAGACGACAATATTTATATCAAATCAAGCAACGAATAATCCACCTCTTATTTGGCTGGATCAATCACGATACGCCATCCAAGATATTTATTATTACAAATCCCTACAAGATTGTTATTGATATTAATGATATTTATACCATTTACGTAAAAAAGTGTCATCATATGTAAAATGATAGGAAAGAAGTAATATTTTATTTTATAAATGATTAAAATACCTCAGCCTCCTGCTCAAATATGCAAGTAATAAAAAAATAGAAATACTATTTATTATGATTACTTACAATAGCCACACACAGTTTCTAAAATACTCAAGGAGTCGGTGATTATTAAATAAATACTGCGTAGCAGCAAATTAAGCACGTAAATATTAATTGTTTTGAGGTGAAATTCCAACGACACAACATCTCTTTAATGTAGTTCAGACTCACTTTGTTGAAATCCCATATGAGGATTTCCTGAATTTAACAAAATTATACCTGAACACACCCCATTAAATCCCGTA
Source organism: Limonius californicus (assembly GCA_014611495.1). Taxonomy (NCBI): domain Eukaryota; kingdom Metazoa; phylum Arthropoda; class Insecta; order Coleoptera; family Elateridae; genus Limonius; species Limonius californicus. The sequence goes on along the minus strand of JABXWE010002921.1, from coordinate 25,826 downwards.
AGCCCGCGATACGTAATATACTTTGAATCTTTTTTAACTTATTCCCATAAATATGACATTGCTTATTAGGCTCGGTTTCCTAATCAACTTCTGCATTTCGTAATAGCATAAATTGCTCGTTTATATGACAGGAAAATGGTTAATAGAGGATAATGGAATACAAACAGAATATCGAATTAAATTTATTCTAATTTTTATTTGTTATGGAAATTTCTAGTTAATTCGATGTAATACTTCGTTTAATTCAATTATAAAACAAACACCCCAAATTGCACCAAGTTTATCTTGAAAGTCTTAGTATGAAGTATATCAAGGAATTTACCGTCGTTTAAAACAATCAGAAGGATTACTAAAGTTTAGGAATAACAAAGACAGTCCGAGTATAAGAAATACGACAGACATTACCACTTAAAAGCAGAAAACTATAAAGTAAACACTTTTAAAAAAGGTGCTGGTTCAAAAACTAAATATTAATCTCCTGGATTTTCTCAGAAAGAACTTTTATAGTTTTAGCGAGTTTGTGCTACATTTTACAAGCTTAACTGCACGAGTATGGTTGTCCTATTTAATATATATTTCTTTAAGCTACTAACACTGTATCTAGAGTTATTCCGTATCACTTCTAAATCCATTTCTTTCTTTTCTGTATGCGACAAATAAAGTGTTCCTTGCTCATTCGGCGAAACATTTATATCCTTCTACTTGTCCCAATTGTTTTCTTTGTCTCGTTAGATGCCACAAATATTCATATGTATTTACTTATTTTAGATCAGTCAATTTCCGATATAAATAAGAAGATTAACTTTACAACGCATGCCTTGAATATTGTAACCCAATTCGCCCTAACTATTTTTAATAAACCGAAAACTTACAAATAAAATAAACCAACTCTTCAAAAAGCTCTCCACATAATACGTAAGATCATAATTATTATCAAATAAAGAAACAATTTTCTGTGCATTTTGCCATCGATAGAAAAACTGATTCAACTAGACATTCAATTGCTTAACAAGAACTTGGAAATCAGGTAATATTCGCAGAGAGTATTATGACGTCTAGTAGATGTAACTATAACACCGGCTGCAAATAGTTACATTTTGGATCTCAGAAAACAAATTAGCTGTGATATACAAACAAAAACATTACATTAATTGCAACTGCAATGAACGTTGTAACTGAGGCCACGAAATGCGTAAACAAAAAAAGTGCGACAAAATATACCCAGGTAGATGAAAGATGGACGTCACACGCCTAGTACACTCGGCCATAGAAACTTTCTTTCGGTGCTGTGGCTAAATGCAAGTTGCTTGTGCGCAGTCGGCGACCAGGGTTTCAGCTATACTGGTCAAGCTGTATATCAGATACAATTTAAAACATATCAGACAAGTCAGTATTCTGCTTCAATAATTCTTGAAGATTAAAGGCCAAAGATAAAAGAGAAACAAATTGCTGAAACGTCAAGCAACTACTGCTAAACCACTGGGCATTTTGGGAGCAAGCTATGTGTTTAGAGGAAAGTTTGAAAATTACCGAAAACCCCAAGTCTACAAACTGTTCATTATACCAGTAATGACGTATGGCACGGAAACGTGGCCATTAACAAGAGCAGTAGTCAACAAAATGAAAATAGCCCTAAGAGGAATGGTCCGAATAATGCGGAATGGCGCGACAAGAAAAGAAACACATGGATAAGACAGCGAACAGGTGTGGAAGACGTTGTAATTAAAATAACAAAACAGAAGTGGAACTGGACAGAACACGTGGCTAGAATGCGTGAAGAAAAATAGGCCGAAAAGATCATACAATGGAGGCCATGGAGAGGAAAGAGAAAAAGGGTACGACCAAACATGATATGGATTGACGACGTCAAAAAAGTCACAGGCCCAAAATGGATACAGCTGACACAAGATAGAGAACAATGGAAAACGCCAGATGCCTATCTCCGAGGATGAACGACAGGAGCTGAATAAAGAAGAAGAAGACATATTTCAACCATGGGAAGCAGAAGTGCATGCCCTTCTGTAGTGTTAAACAACAAACAAATACCACAGAACGATAAAGTTAAGTACTTGGGGTATACATTTGTACAGGCAATTGGCGTGGGAGAAACACATTTTCTCCAAAAAGCGTACAGATGGCACTAAAATTTCATAAAATGTAAGAACTATAGCTAACGCTTCCTGATTTGTTCCGAATGAAGTAATACGCCAGCACCCAGGTATCACAACAATAAACGAAAAAACAATTTTGGATAACACAAAATAATTTGGATGGCGATGACGAAGACCGTAGGCGCAAAAATTTAAACCGTCTGATCTGGCAACCCATTTCTTATAAATCAAAGTTGATATTCTTATTCATGTAAAAAATGAAAATTGTTTAACGTTTAAAAAGAGAATGTTCATTAGAATATTTTCAACGTGTCCTGTATCATAAGTGAATATATTTACTGTATGTCGCTATGTGACAGATTGTTAAGTTATCAATAAAAAAATTATAAATTAACATTTCAGATACATTTAAATACACTGCTCAACAAAATTAGGGGAACACTTTTTTGAGGGCCTATACGTTTTCCAGCAAATGATGGAAGCAGGATTTTTTCTTATTATATTATTCTCTAGACCTTTATTGACAAAGTGTAAAAAGAATTATGGTGATTCGTTTGTTCGTTTTCATCGTAGACGCCAAAATGTAAAGAAAGTCTCAAAACAAAATGGTTCTGACCACAAAGCAAACATCTGAAACTTATCAAATTAGTCATTGGACACAGTAAAACCGTCAGTTTTGACTTTTTCAATGCTTCCGTGTCCAAAATGCGTTATTTAAATGAAATTGAAGTCGCGAGGGCTGTTGCTTTGCTTGAAGGTGGTCAATCTAGGCGATATGTAGTAAACCAGCTCCAATCGACTCCATCTGTTATCTGTAGAGCTTGGCATAGATACCAAGAAACGGGTAGATATTCTAGGAGAATTGGATAAGGCCGTGAAAGAAAAACTACCCCTCGGGAAGACCGGTATATTGTTAATTCTTGTCTTTGCCGACGAACTGTTACTGCTCGTGAGCTACAAAATCTACTCAGAAAGGCCACCGGTGTGACAATTTCCGATCAGACGGTTAGAAGACGACTCAAAGAAGTCAATATGACTTCTCGCAGGCCTGTGCGAGCTCCTCGCTTGAGCAGGAATTACAAAATTAGCCGTCTAAACTTTGCCCGCAAACATGTGCAATGGCAACTTCGACACTGGAGGTCTATGCTTTTTACAGGCGAGTCGCGGTTTTGTCTAACTCGTTGTGATGGTCGTATATGAGTGTACAGACGTCCTGGAGAGCGATACACTGCCGCGTGTATACAGGAAGTGGATCGATTCGAAGCTGGATCGGTCATGGTGTGGGATGGCATTAGTATAGACTATAGACGGTCGTACAGACTTGGTTGTCGTTTCCTAACGTCTCAATGTACAAATTTATGTTGAGACGATTTCTCAAGAGCATGTTGTGCCATTTGCGAGCAATTTCGGCTATAGCTTCATCCTACAACAGGATAATTGTAGACGTCATACCGCTAATTTAACAAGAAACTTCCTCCAGGAACAAGAAATCCAAGTGATGGGGTGGCCAGCCATGAGTCCAGACTTAAATGCCATCGAACACGTTTGGGATTTACTCGGCAGAAGCATTAGGAGGCGTCCTACTGCACGTCAAACTCTTTAGGGGTTGGCTGAGGCCCTTGTGGAAGAATGGTGAAATCTACCACAAGACTGTTAAGACGTCTTAATCACAGCATGCCTCGATGTTGCCAGACTGTTATTGAAGCTAATGGAGGGCACACGGGCTACTAAAGCTTGGTATTCGGGCGTTAACAGAATTTCCATTACATTTTAAGTGATAAAACACATTTCGATTTTGGTAGTCTTCTCAATAGTTTGGTGTTACTCAAGAAAACCGTTTAATTAGAGCATATTTGTTGTTTGTATCTTATTAAGTAATGTTGAAAGCACAATGTACTAAAGTTGATACTTGCGTCTATCTTTAATTTGAAAAATTATGCGCAGCTAAAGAAGTGTTCCCCTAATTTTGTTGAGCAGTGTTTAAACTTGAATACTATTGCCAAGATTGTCGAGCTACATTTGACACCATTGCAACATATAAATCACATTTACAACTTTCAAATCTTTTGTTTTAGTAATTATCGGCTGTAGAGATTCAACCGTATCATCTAGCTGTATTTAAACCTACATGCTTAGCTGTCGCATATTTGTAGGTTGAGACTGCTGCACCTAAATATTGCAAGCTTATATTAAAACCTCAAGTGCTGACTATAATCTCGTTGACTCTTTCCACAAAACCTAGTGTAAAAATCTAATTTAACCATAATAATTTTATACCTTCAGTGAAAACCGCTACCACTTAAAACAGGATCCCTTTAAAAATAGCAAGCAAAGTAAAAGAATAGAAGCCATTAGTACTGAATTTGTTGAAAGATTTGGGAGTCTGAGATTGAAAATTAAATTAATTACAGCTGAAATTGTTTTTTTCGTGGCTTTCGCATAAAACGCAATCAGCGAAACGATTTTTAGTTTCAGTTTCGTGTACGGGATATGGAAATTGGAACGAAGAAAAAGAAAAAGAAATCTACAACAAAAAATTCTTTCGCTGGTACTCGTTCCTGGCTAAAGTAATTGATTCCGTTAATTTATACAATTTCAGCGAGCCACTACAATGGTCTATTTATCCTTTGCACAAGAAAAAATGCGTTACATTAGCGATAATGAAATAAACTCAGTAATGGAATAAAAATTAAAAAAGAGCTGTTAATCAGCCCAGGCGAACTCAAGAGCCCGTGCATGAAATAATTGGTCAAATTGCGACTAAATGTTAATTGAAACGTCTAAATAACGTAAATATGGGGTTGGCGAGAGAAGAGCACCAGCGATTCCACGGAGAGTTGCAAAGCTGAGAAAGCGTGATTAAATGTAAACTGACTTAATTAATTTCGTTATTAAATTTCTTTATTAACTTAACGGGTTCCTTATGCCGCATTTTCGGCAAACGTTGTTTTAATACAACAAAAACAAGTCCTAAGCAAACGCTCCATTAAATTACATAGACTAATAAAAATAAGGAGATCATCTAAGTGTAATTTTAAATGTAATCGGCGAAATGGAGGAGGTCGGAAACGGAAATGCGAGGACCCGCGAAAATTTGCACGCAAAGAGCGCAATCGGGTGAATTGTAACCCAAATGTTTAATAAGTTTCCTCGACTCCGTTGGATATCGTACCCGGAAAGCTCCTGGATATGTCAACAAATGCGACAGAATTTCCAACTACGAGATTTCAATGCAAAAAAGGGGTCTAATTTCTGTAATAGGGGGAGCCCTCCGCATGCAACTCACATCTTTTACATCAACACACGAAAATTGGTCTCACTACGTAAATTCGCGTCAGCAAATTCAAATAACGGAAACTCTACAAATTGCTTAGCTCAATAAAATCCCGAAAGGTTTCGACTTACCAGCAATTGTATTCATTATAAATTAATTTCCGCAAGAAAGTTTGCGATAAAATGGAACAAAAAATACAACTTATCGATAAAGCAATGTACCAAACTTCTACCTCTAAAATATTACGAGAAATAAATTTGTCGTACGAAAACTAGAAACCTGAGACTTTTGGTCAATTAAAGCAATCACCTTCCTTATCCATTCGTAATTTATCGTATAGTTTCCTATACTAAAAATGATAGTACATTTTCAGAGGGGTACTGTTAGGTAGAATTTAGGAAATATTAGGGCAGTGAGTACAATTGGAGCGTGGCTTGCAGACTGGTTTAAAGTTTGTTTTCAGGGTAAGTGTATAATAATATATGTGCGTTGCTTAGTTGATTAATACAGTGAAGTGACGTATATCTATGTATTTACTACCTGTAAAGTAGTGGAGATGAGCCAGGTAAGTAATTGTTGGGTGAAGTTGTATGTAAGGCTTTTGATGATGTAGTAATGTTAGTAATTGTAATTACTTTGCTATTCTGCTTGGAGGGCTTGCGAGCTCTCCACGGTAGCCTGGGGACTGTGAATCCGCACAGGGTCCCGTTTGTAAGTAATTGCCGGGTCGGTGGCCCGATGTGGTCATTTAATTCGACCTCGACCAGGTTGACCAGCCAGTAATCTCTGCATTGATAGAGTCGTCTGTGGAGAACCTGTCTGTCACTCTTTTCCTTGCAAGCCACGTACGGAGACTTGCGGAAGTTGTTTGGTGATCACAATGACATGAGGGACCCATTGCCCGGTGGTAACATTAGGTTTCGGTACATCAGATAACATCAACTAAACACGGCCCTGTCAAAGTGCCCCCCCCCCTAACGAGTGCCACCAGAGACGGTTCTGTCCCGATGCCAAAGATAAGCTAGTAGTTGCTACGTGTAAGCAGAACTGTAGTAACTGCAATGCTAATGTAATGAATTGTTGCTTGTGTGTTCCATGCTTTGGTGATGTGTACTAAAATGGCGCTTGACTGTTTGTGTGTTTACTTTATGAGTGCACCGTGTACATATCTGAAACTGTCAGATCCCGAGCTCACGCGAATGTAGCCATGCTGGGTACACAATCGGTTTTGACACCGTATGGGTGAGTTTTCAGATAATTATTACTGTTAGTTTGAAAAAATCCCCACACCCCGTCCCGGTTACACTAGTAATTTCATTCCTAAAAAACTTGAGGTTGATCGTAATTTGCTTAGTATGATTTAAATATTACTCTGTAAACATAACACTAAATACTAGTTTACACTAATCACACTATTCTTTAGTTTAGGTCAAAAGTAGTTTAAATTAAATATCAACATTTTAAATTATAGCGTATACCATAATTAGAGTGACCAGCCCTCCCGATTTTGCGAGATTTGTCCCTATTTACGGTCCGATATCCCTATATTCCCATGATGTATTTTCGGGACTCCAGTGTATCCCGATTGCATGCTCAAAATTTAAATTTTTCGTCTGTAGGTAAATAACATGTTAATGTTTCTTGGAAGTCGTTTGGAAACTATTCCTGTCGCACTTTGCCTGTTTCTGTCTTCAAGTAATACATCAAAAAGTTCGGGCGAATCAGAACACAAAATCAAAGATCAAATACGCTCGTGATCGCTCGCTACTACTCACGTATAGTTGTGTGTGCGCCCATGCGCCGCACACAACTGTGCATTACTGTGTAAACTGCTGTGTGTAAGATGTATATTAGGCAAAGGTAATCATAGAAGATCTTTAATTAACAATATTTATTAATCTATTAACAAGATTTTATTCGGAATCGAATATTACAGGAGGCCACTCCGAGTTCTTGTACCAAAGAAAGTAAACATGTATTTAATTTCGTACATTGCTGAACATTCCCATTCGCATAGGTGTATTAGCCACCAAGTAAAGGACTACTACCGCAAGATATTAATCTAGTTCTAAATTCTGGTTACCCAACAATAATTCTAGGTGATTTAAACAGTAAAAATACAGCTTGGGGTTGTAGAAAAGGTAATCCGAATGGTAATCGCCTATACTCTTATTCTTCTGATCACCCGGTTCATGTAATAGCACCAGAAGAACCAAGAGGCTTGATCACCAACCAGATATACTGGACATATGTTTACTGTACAGTATATTCAGGTCCTTATATCAACAAGTGGTAGCGGAATTAGATTCAGACCACATACCCGTTATTATCACCTTCAACAATCAACCGTCCATAGCACACAGCCTACCAAAGCTAATCCAAGGTCCAGTTAACTGGGACACATTTAAGAATCACCTTGATCTGAACCCAGAAAATTTATGTACAACCGAAGGTATCGATCTAGCAGTAGAAAAACTAACCTCCTCAATACAAAAATCCGTACGAATAGCAATTAGTAGTACCACTGCACAGTTTAGAATTCAAACACCGATTTATATACAAAGTCTAATAAATGAAAAGCATCGCATTCGGAGACAATGGCAAAGAACTAGACTACCAAATCACAAGGTAGCACTTACTAAATTAACACACCGAGTCAAGAGGGGGAGATTGAAAACTATAGAATCGCAACTTATAAGCAGTATATTACCGAACTAGAATGTAATGATCCATCAATGTGGTGAGCTGTTAAACGTATTAACAAGAAATGAGCGCTAATACCTCCACTAAAATTCAACAGCACTGTATATTCTAGTGATTCAGAAAAACGTGAAGTACTAGACAATTACCTTGAAGAGGTACTAAATGCCGAAGTTAAACTAAACAACGCTGCTTTTACCACAGTGATTGATGGAATCGTTTCCGAACGCATACCACTTGCTGAAGATGATGCAGTAATAACAACAACTCCCATGGAAATTGCATCAATTATTCGACTGCCAAATAAAAAGTCTCCTGGCCCTGATCTTATCACAAACATTATTCTTAAAAATCTTACTACGAAGTGCTTATCCTACATTGCATCTATCTTCAACGCCTGCCTGGAAAAAGTTATTTCCTCAAAACCTGGAAGCATACGCATATATTACATTTTAACAAACCTAGAAAACCAAAAAATGTACCATCATTCTACCGGCCCATTAGTCTGCTATGTACCTACCTTATCAAAACTCCCGGAAAAAGTTATATACTATCGACTCAATGAGCATATTAATAATAACAACATGCTCCCCCAACATTAATTTGGATTGCGTTCTAAGTATTCTACAAACCACTACCTACTTCGAATCGGCGAAACAATAATTAAGGGATTTGAAAATAAGCAGTATACTGCTATCATGTTTCTCGATGTAGCCCAGGCCCTCGATAGGGTATGGCATGGAGGCTTACTTCACAAAACGCTAGAACTGGAAATACCCAATTATGTTACCAATGTCACTGTTTTTTATATGGTCGAACTTTCAACACCCGTCTTAATACAACCTTTTCTAATATCAAAAACATTAAAGCCGGAGTGCCTCAAGGTTGTGTTCTGGGCCCTTTGTTGTTCAATATCTATATGTATGATATTCCCCTTCCCACAAACTGTCCCCTCGCAATGTTTGCTGATGATACTGCGATTGTATCACAAAATCACGACATTGACACCGCTGTAGCGGCTCTTCAACACGCCACGGATGAACTACAACAATGGTTTAATCGCTGGAACATTTCATTAAACTGCAGCAACTGTGAAGCAAAAATATTTACTTTAAGACGATACAACAATACAAAAAGTATTTTAATAGAAGAAAAACCAATTAAATGGAATGGTAAGGATGAGGCAATGAAATACTTGGGAATATACTTGGACCATCGTCTCACTTGGGGAGCACATATAAATCAAAAGTTGAATGACGCTCACAACAAACTAAGAGTACTTTAGCCTGTAATAAATAGAAACTCGCCATTGAAGATTGAGTGCACTCTCCTAATGTATACGTCGATTCTGAGGTCAGCCTCTGATGTATGCGTGCTCGGTATGGGGTACCTTATCAAATACTCACCTACAAAAGTTACAAACCTTTCTAAACCAAGTTTTAAGAGTAACCACCAATGCGCCATGGTTTATGCGCAATGAACAAATTAGTCCAGAGCTAAATATTCCCTCAATAAGTGACTTTATAAGAACCAGAACAAAAAAGTGTTTTGGTAACTTAAGAAACTGTCCGGCAATCAGCCATTACGGAATTGGTCAACGATCACGCAACCTTAGACTGAAACCAAGACTTCCCCAAGAAGTGATATTAATTGATAGTGACTAGTAAAATCAGATGCAAAAATTAATTATCAATCAGTGCGTAAAATAACACAACAGTTAATTATCACGATTCATAATATATGTTAAGTGAATTGTAATAATGTAACACAACTGTGCATGACCTATGTGTGTCGACCCAGTGTATTTATATTAAAAAAAAAATAGGTACGAAGCAGAGGAAGGTAATAAAATTTTAAATAAAAATAATAAAATTTGTATGCTTCTAATCAAAAAAGTTTTTATTCCTCATATTATACTTTCAGCAAAACATTTTTTAAAACATTACTGAAAATATCTGTCATTTGTTATTTTTATTAGTACTTGTTCTTCCGATATAGTTAAAGGTAGGCTGACATTTCCAATATTAACATTAAATAATTACGGATTTCCGAACCAGTCATTATGTTGAAAATCTAGTGAATTTTCTTTTCCAACATTCTCAGAGTTTTAGTAATTAGCTGTACAGACACAATCACACTGCTAACAACTTCATGTATAAATAAATACCTAATTTTTATATAAGATTAATTTATATTTCTGGCATTGAATAAGGTATTCCAAGTGTTTACTGTTTTAAGAATTACTGTTACCTAGCGTTTTTGTTACTTATATTTTGACATTTTCTCTGATTTCGTCAAATAGACGGAAATTTATTTAATTGTATCATAAAAGGTGCATTCACAAATCAATGGATTTCTTTATCTCACTTGTATTTTACAATTTAATTTCTAGTAGTTTTTTCAATTTTAAAGTCTACAGATTGAAACATAATCTGACGGGCAATTGAGGGTATATAAAGTATGGGACATAAGTTTTGAGAACAAGTTTGCCTTGAAATTTTTACTCGATTTTGGTGTCTGATCTAGTTACCACGAAACCGGTAAACAAATCATATTTTGTATTTATTGATCAACGTGAAATTTATTCAATAACTAAGTTCAAAATGTCGTACAAACTTGAAATGCGCAAAAGTATCTATCGCTTTGTTGGACGGTTGCCCAAACGTGAAATCGTTAACTTGTTCAGAGATCAAAATGTTGGCCAGGCAACGGTTTATAGGACAATAAGAGAATGCGGAGAGTTGTACTAATTTGCCGAAAATTGGAAGACCTCATATTTTGGGACCAAACAAGTTTGATATACTGGTATAATCCGCTCAAGGCAGAATTGGAATCTTTAGTCGGAAGCTGGGTATACATTATCAAAAAAGAAGGAAGTGTCCGAAATACACCCAGGCACAGCTCGAAAAAAAACATAGATATGGCAGAGCTTTGAGACGAAGGCATTTTGTGAGGAACCATGTGATTATAATGGATGATGAGAAATATTTCACGCTGCCACATTCTCAAATGAAAGGTAACGATGTATTTTACACCTCTGATATTGAAAACTGCCCAAACAAAGCACAATTCAAAGCAAAATCGAAATTTTAATTTGGTTCTCGATTTCTGGGACTGGGATTTCAACACCCTATGTTGGCCGAGTTCGAGCTGTAGATGCTGGGCTTCATACCCAATGCTTACTTTTATTAATATCCATCATCAGAAGGATGATATAATATTTTGGTCTGATCTCGCTTCGTGCCATTATGCCGGGAGGACTCGGGAATGGTTGTAGCAGAATGTCGTCAATTATGTACCGAGAGAAGATAACCCCCCAAGAAGTCCATCATGTTCGGCCAATAAAAGAATGCTGGTTATTATTGTGTCGAAAGGTTTATGGAAACGGTTGGTAAGCCCAAAATGAAGAACAATTGCGAGCACAAATATTTAGAAAAACTCGGGAAGTGGACCCGAGCATCGTCCAAACGAAGATGAGACAATTCTTAGACAAATTGCGTGCCATTGAGCACCATGGTCCGCTATCAGTTTTGTAGATTAGGTTTCAGGTTGTCAGAAGATGTAAAATTAACCATTAATATTTAAGTTTGAATAAAATTTCATTATTTTGCTGATTAAGTCTGTTGATTTTTTTTCTCAAATGTCCCATACGTTATGTGTCATTTTAACCAAAAACAACATTAACTAGCAGTTAGTAGGTGTAGTTCGTACAAACTAATATAAACAGACGAAACAGCATGCGAGAAAAATAAAATAGTTCGCGCAATGCATACCGAATATAAAACATATTCCTTCTAATACTAACATACAAATTTGGGACACACAGATGGAAAGTTTATTATGTGTATGCTAATTCACTTGTCCACGCGATTTAATGTATTGCTTTCGCAATAGCAAATATTACAAACTTTAGTAAACTGAGTAAACCTGCATAAACACATAAATTCTTGGAAGCCCTTAAGACAATCCCGTTTTTTCTCAAAAAAATCAGAAATGACAATATGATAGCAAACGACCTTTTCCTTGAATTGCTTGATTTGATATAAAGCAAGATTATGTGCAGCGCAACACAGGCATGAGAGGGAAAGTCGTTGCATCTCATAAGAGAAAAGATACCATAAGAAGCTGCGCTGAAAAACCTGCGTTCGATTCTAGATCCAGCAAAATCCGAGTTTTATACGTCCATTTCCCCTCAGAAGGCAATGGCAAATCACCTTCTGCCAAGAGCACCTTTTTTGGAGTGGTAAAGCAAAACAGGCGAAGCCCGCGTTAATCATTTAGTCACTTCCTACTGTATGCACTATTTCACAAGCACGCCACAGGCATAGGAGAGAAGGTTACCATGCTCACGAGAAACAGCAGAAGCACTATAGAGACCGAGAGAGACTTGATGATGATGATGATTTGAAAGAGCGAGATATAGGACGCGGTTGTTCAAGCATCTCTGTGCACTTAGGCCACATTTGGCCTATGGTACACCCTAACTAAGAATTTTTCCTATTTGGGGTAGTGGTACGGCCTTACTTCTTATCCGACAGCAAGCGCATTTTCAGATTTTTCCCCGCTAGCAAAATCTCTCCGACCTCAACCAAGTTCGATCCCGCGTCCCTCGGATCTAAAGGCAAATGCACTAACCACTAGATCACTGAGGCCGGCCAGAGAGAGATTTAATGATTTAAAAAATGCTGTTCGAGGCAAGCGTGACAAGCCTTCTCAGTTTTCTTGTGGTGCATCGATCCTTTAATGTTGATTCTATTGGTTTTGTATGGTAAAATTAACAATAACGCTTAAGACTAAATTCTACTTTGGAAACTGATTACGTTGAATCTACATATCGATCCCAATTTTGCAAGGAACTTGAATATCGACAAGTGCTAAATAAAACTATAACTATATTAATTTAACTGGAATTATTTAAATGAATAGTCATCGGACTACTCTTTTAAAGTGATGTCATTGTTGCTGATATTGACGTATGTTTTTATTATAACATTAAACATGTAACAAAACTTTCGAGGCAGTTATTAGACCGAAAGAGGTATTTCTCTAGTACCATCAGCCTGAACTTGCCTAAAATTGCAATTCAGCAAACTATTTCTAAAAAAATAAATAATTAAACTATTCTGGAAAACTGAACACCAATAAATTAATCAACAAGGATGCTTCTATGTCCACATGCGTACTTCTGGCAGATATGAGAGGAATATTTTAGGTTCATAGAATGGGGTAGAAAGAGACATATTTTGTTATTATATATTTATTTATTTGGTACAATAACACACGACAGAAAAGAAATTACACAAGCAACAAAAGACTTTTATCGAGAACTATATAACTCTCAAGTAAAACCAGACAAAATACACTGAAAACAATTATCAACATCGGATTAGAGGATATACCGTCCATCGAAACATACGAAATAAAAAAGGCAATAGGGGAAATTAAATTAAATCAAGCCTCAGGAGAAGAGGAAATAATTCCCAAAATAATAAAGAACGGCGGATCAAATTGTTGCTCAACAAATGTCTTGACAAACGAGAAATACCATACGATTGGATTTATGAAATTATCTACTATGACATAAAAAAGGACACAAATCAGATTTTAAAATTATAAACCAATAAGTCTGCTATGTCAGATATATAAATCGCTCACGAAAATAATCTCCATGAGACTATGCAACAAATTTAAATTATATCACAGTATAGAACAAGGACACTATAGTACTTTCGACTACATTAAATTACTTGGTAACATCATAGAAAAATTATTGCAATATAATAAAAACCTATACTTAGCATTTATTGATTAACATAAAGAGTTGCATTCAATTGTAATATGGGCGATATATAGTGTGATATATAGAACTCATTGAAAACATATACGAAGAAACAACAAGAACCATTAGACTATATACAGAAACAGAAAAAAATTAAATATATAGAGGCATACGACAAGGGGACTCAACATCGCAAAAATGATTTAATTTGGTATTAGGGGATATATTCAACCAACTCCAATGGGAAAATCATGGCAACAACATTGAAGGACAAAAACTAAACAATGTCAGATACGCGGAAGATGTGACATTAATAACCGAAAACCCAAAGGACCTGGAGACATGATTAAAGATCTAAAAGAAAAGTCTAAAGAAATAAGCCTGACCACCAATATGAATAAAGCGAAGTTTATAAACATCTCACCCAACATAACAGCCAACCTATCATTTTAAACGGCACAGGAATGGAAGAAGTAGAACAGTACGCATATCTGATCAGAATAGACAGAGAAATGCAACCAGCAGATCTGAATCGAAGGATTACATTTGCACGTACCGCATTCAGAACATTAAAACATATATTACTTAACAACAACAAAAGATATAAAGCTTGCATAAAAGAAATCCTAAAACCATGCATATTACCGGTTTTTATATACGGTGTAGAAATATGGGCTCTAACTAAGAAAACCATGAACAAAATGCAAACTAACCAACGTCATATGTAAAGATGAATTTTAAATATCTCACTAGAAGATGGGAAATCGATAGAATGAATAAGAAAACGGATGAAAAAAACTAAATAGACCCAAAAACCCACAGAATGGAAGCCGTGGGGAGGATAAAACATAACCTATACATCTTATACTACGATACTACAAGACCGGAATAAATGGAAAGATTTGGGGGCGTATAATTTATCAAAAATATAATTTTCCAATTTGTCTGCAAAATGATCATACTGCAGCTTACAATGGCACTGCGTCTGGGAAAAGTTTTCCACGGAAGTTTTTTTTTTTAATTTGGTACCAGGTCGGGACCATACGGTGCATGATTGACTTCTTCAAAGCCAACATGGCAATTCGCACGAAACTCAACATTGAAGCTCGTATAAGACATTTATGAAAATATGAGTATCACATTCATTAACTTGTTCTTTTGATTACTATTACTACTGAAAACTGCTACCAATCTCGGAACGTAATTTGAATTTTCTACTTAAAATTGAATAAAAAAGGAGTAACAAAAAAATGACTATAATTTCAACGCATTTCTAGCCATTCGGCGAATATACAAAAACTCCCCTGGTATAACAACAGTGTATAGCGGATACATATTTTTCTAAAATAATATTTTTATCACAACGTACACAAGTCAATATGTAGGTACTATTTAGTAAATATTTGCTTTGGATATTTTGTTTTTAATAACAAGAATAATCATGTATTAATGAATGATTATTATATTGCAAAGTTAGGCAAGGAAAATCCTAGTTTCATCGTGAAATACTGGGTATAGCAGTGTCACAGTTTTAGATTTTTCACATGTTACTTAAGAAATGTGGTCTTATTAAGCCGAATATCAGGTTTTTCCATTAAATACAACCTGTTGCTTGACTTTTTCCATTTGAAACTAATTTCTTTACACCGTTTGTATAATGCCGAAGCAGAATATTAAAAATCTTCTTGGTGTTCCTTAATCATGCGTTTGTGTAACGTTTGCATTTTTACATGTTTCTTGGTGACATAGATTTTGTACATATCTTATTGAGTTCTTCAATGTAGCCGTTACTTGCGTTTTTACCGCTATCATTTTCTGCTACATATTTTGTTCATAAACATCTGTTTCGATACTACTCCTCTTTACGTTATATATTGTACCATTTACCACTCCCAATGCCAACGAATTTCGATAAACGGCATTTGTGAGTGCAATTGTACAAGTATTCCTTCCCCTCTTCGTAATCCTTCGCTCTTCTTTTCAAAAAATTGCCAAACATTTAAAATTAACCCTTGGAACTGTTCCTTACATCTCCACATTTTAGAACGAAATTTTATACGATATTTCAGATGTGGATAATAAATACGGGAAACACGCACAGAACAATTATGGAGAACAGTAAGGGAAATTAGAACAAAAATTATTATCCCTCAGAAGAATATTTTAAACAAAGCGTGGGGCGCAGCCCACGGCTTCAACTAATTGGACAATCTGTATTCGACAAATATAAAGGTACGAGCCCTGAATCATACCGTTTGATCCTGATGAAAAGTTTTGCAAAACTTTTGTAAAATATATTTGTGGCATGTTTGAAATTCTCTTCCAATTAACCATTCCTTTATTGATCCTGTTTTTTTATATAATTTCTTAGTATTTGTACATTATAAGCAGATAATTAAAATTGTTTAGTAATTTGGCACATGAGTTAGTAAAATTTAAGAAACTGACAATAACTGTATAGGTGTTGAATTGTTGATAGTTAAAGCTTTCCAATTTTTGCAAATGACGAGTACCAGTATATTAGTGAACGACGATGTGTTAAGATAAACAAAACGATATAACATTTCTTCAATTTAGTGTTTCGTATCTACATCATTCTTGTTATTAAAAAACTGCTTAAAATAGTGTTAAAAACTGCTACAACTATAATTGAAGACTATCAATCGAAACGATTTTCTTCTTAAACTGCTTCAACCTTTACTCATGACTTTATCTACGAAAATTAGTTTTTAACATGTAAGGCATTGACCGATAAATGAATATTTGTTTGTTTGTTTGTTTTATTTAACGTCGGACTATTTCTGCTACTATGGCTAACCACCGACGCCAGGGAGCGATCCTACCACACCTGGAAATTTAGCCTGTTTGAGGGTTCTTTTGAAGTGCCCAACAACGCTTGGACACGGGGCCTACGATTTTACTTCCTATCCGAGAAGAAGGGCCGTTTTAGGGCTTTTTATCGCTCAGAAGAAAACCACCGACCTCGGCGTCCGGATTCGAAACCAGGACAGCTGCGTGAAAGGCATACGGCCAACCTATCCGAGCTACCGGCGCCGGTAATGAATATTTGTTTTCCTAGAAACGCCAGTTATTGACATTAATATATGCCAAGTTGCAGGTGCCTATCATCTTGTTAATAAAAGTTATACATTTAATAGTACTGTGGGGCTGGTGGTTTTGATCAAACGGAAAAATTCGAGACAAGGACTATGATGACATACCTTTTTAAGAAGGGTTTACCACCGCAGGATATTTATAATGACATGTCCGGAATGTTGGGTGATTCTACCCCGTCCTATCAATTAATTAAGAATCGGTATCGGGATTTCAAATTAAGAAGTCGGTCAAGATGCCACCAAGAACTGTTGTCACTCAAGAACATATTGATGTGGTCCATGATATAGTACCGAGTGATCAGAGAATTACTGTCAAATACATCGCTGAGACATATGGCTTTTCCTTTGGAAGCGTAGGGAAATTTTTTCACGAGGAATTGGATCTTCAAACAGTCTTCGCACGATGAATTCCGAAAATACTGACAATTTGAGATCAATAGACATGGATGTGGATCGATTTTTGGGAAGATTTGTAACTGTAGATGAAACCTGGATTCATCGCTTTGATCCAGAGTCAAAACGGCAGAGTATGGAACGGCGGCATCGTGGTTTCCCGGCCCCCGAAAGTTCCGTGTGACTTCATCGATCGGAAAGATAATATCAACAGTATTTTGGGATTCTGAGAGAGTTCTTTTTGTTGATTATTGACGACGTAGGCACACAATAACGGGAGACTATTTCGCAAAACTTATACCAAAAGTTTTTGAGGCTATACGGCACAAAGAAGCGTGGAAAATTTAACACGGCGTTCTGTTCCACCAAGACAACTCTCCTGCTCACGAGAGCTGTGTTTTTATGGCTGCTCTACATAGTACGAGATTTGCAATTTTAGAACAGCCCCATATTGGCCA
This sequence comes from Limonius californicus, assembly GCA_014611495.1. Taxonomy (NCBI): domain Eukaryota; kingdom Metazoa; phylum Arthropoda; class Insecta; order Coleoptera; family Elateridae; genus Limonius; species Limonius californicus. The sequence goes on along the minus strand of JABXWE010002921.1, from coordinate 7,995 downwards.
GATCTAGCCACCAGTAGCTTTAATCTGTTCCGCAAACAGGGGAACTCATTTTTCGGACAAGAAAGAGGTGATGGCTGCTGTGAATGAGTGGTTTGATTGTATGATTTTTTTCTTGAAAACACGACGTAAAAGTATCGGAGAAGATATTACAATTCGTAAAAAAGGTTAAATACAATTTGAAACAAAAATACCATTACGTAACAATATTTCCCTCTGTAAACAATTATGAAGTTACGTATATCTAAAGTACAGCAAATATTTTCTATAAATGAAAAGCTAACGGAAAGAATGCCAATAAAAACTATTGCAGTCCAGTTTAGTAAACGTACATAAACGTAAACGAACGCACTGCTATCATAATACTAGTAAATCTGCTGTAATTACACGAGACTACACCACACCGCAATTATAAACTATTGACATTGGATATAAAAGGATGTACGCTATTTTTTAACCAATACCTGTACGATAATAAATCTGCGGTGGAAATCTGTTTATTTCCTTTTTATTAATTAAAACAACCGCGAATGCCTTTTTTCGTTAATCGAATATCACTCGTTGCTTATCTCTGTGAACTGATTTGATTAGTTGAGAAATAAAATTTAACAATCTGTTTAAGTGGAATTTAAACAAAGTACAGGATGTGCTGATGTACTGATATCTGAAACAATTGTTTGAGAACCCATGCTTCGTATTTAGCAGTAGCACAATCGAATCAACTACTCGAAATTACTTCTGGGAGGATCGAATAAAACTAAATCATCGATTACAGATACATAGTTGGAATACTATCGAATATCCCCGAACTTCAGATAACACCAATGAAAGCAACCCGTGGAACTAAAATTGATAAATGTGCCTTTGCGCACAGTGGCGTTGTAAATATTAAGGATTTGACAAATAGGAAGCTGTTTTCACCAGAAAACCAATAGGATGGATATTGCATTTAAACAAAAGGTTAAGATAAACACGATCTAATACAAAATAGATTTCCTAATTTTTAATTGTCCACGAATTCGAAGCAATAATCAGACCAGTGTCTTTAAACGTGAAATCATTATTTAGGAGTTCGGCACACACTTCGCCGACCACGATAGGTCACGACATGTTTCGCCGATAATACAATTCGCCGCCAGGTAGTATTCGCTGCGACACATTTCGCGGTACCACAATCCACCGCCGGTAAAATACTACCAAGTGTTATGAGAAATACTGAAAATGTTGTGCATCCAATTTAATTGAATAATGTTTGACAGTTCTGTTACAAGTATCGGATACTAATGCAGAAATAAGAACATACATGGCATGAATTAAATTGAAAATTATTTATGTTGGGCGTTTAATATCTCTTGGGTTGTCTATTTATACCAGCCGCTGAATAAAAGCGGTGCAAGCGTATACCAATTGTATGACCCAATATGTACCTAATAAACTGTATATCTTCGGTAAGTGGTAGAAATCTCTCAACATTTTACAGTGGTATCCACATTTCAGTAATTATATACAAATATGAATTTTGAGTAATATACCAGTAAATTTTTAGATACCCATCTCTTCAGTTCTTCTTCAGTTAGCTTCTCTCCATCGATTCGATGTAGGCCTCTTTCATGTCTTTCCGGTTTTCTCTGTTCTGGGCTTTGCAGTACCAGTTTAGCCCTGCGTGTCTTTTCAGGTCGTCGTACCAACGTTGCCGTGGTCTTCCTACGCTTCTTCTCTCTCCCCGGGGTCGCCATCTTGTTATTTTACCGCTCCACTTATCACTATGTCGAGCAAGAAGTCCAGCCCACTGCCACTTAAGGGAACATATTCTCTGGGTTATGTCACTAACTTTTGTGGGCTGCCTTATCCATTGGTTGGTTTTATGGTCTCTAAGTGATATTCCCAACATTTTTCTCTCAATAGCTCTCTGATGTACTTGCATTGTGTTTAGTGTTCTTTTATTTAATACCCAGGTCTCACATCCGTAAGTGATAACGAAGAGGATGCACTCATTATAGATTTTTGTTGTTAGTCTTGCTGGTAATTTCATTTTCATCGCATAATTTAGTTTTCCGTAGGCTGCCCAGCTCACTCTTATTTGTCTTTTTATTTCTGTATCCTGACTATCCTTCTTGAGCGCTATTTCTTGCCCTAAGTATACGTAAGCGTCCACTATGTTAATATGTTTTCCTTCTACAATTAATGTATTTGAGTTTGTTTGTTGGTTTGTCATGATTTTGGTCTTGTCTGTATTCATTTCAAGGCCGATTTTCTTTGCTTCCAAGTTCAATTCTTCTACCATTTCTTTTAGTTCCTCTTTGTCCTGCGCAAGTATGATAACATCATCAGCAAATCTCAAGTTGATTAGTTCTCCTTGTATCGTAACTCCTTGTATCGTGACTCCTCGTTGTTCCCAGTGGAGATTCTTGAAAACATCCTCCAATCTGTGACAGCAAGCTTATGGGTCGGTAATTCTCAAGGTCAGTTGGGTCACCCTTCTTAAATATCAGGATAGTTATTGAATTTTCCAATTCGGTTGGTACTTTTCCTTGTAACAGGCATTTGTTGAACAATTTTTGTAATTCTTGTTTTGTTGTTTTCTCACACTCTTCCAACATTTCTGGTAGAATATTATCGTCGCGTCCAGCTTTGCCATGTTTCATCTGTTTTAAAGCCAATTCAATTTCCTCTATTTCGATTTCTGGTAGTTCTTCCGAATTTACATTGATAATACGTCCTTTTTCTTTTTCGTTCTTATGCAGGTTTACTTCGTCGGAGACTTTTGATTTATATAGGTCTGCATAGAATAATTCTGTAATTTCCAGCATGTGTTTTCTATCTGTTATTATGTTTCCTTGTTTGACTTTTATTTCTCCTGAAAACATTCAATCCTCTATTATTTTCAATCAGTGTTTCTACCTGAAAAGTGTCGTATTCTAATATATCCATCTTGGCTAATTTACGTGCAGCTTTGTTATTTTCTGTATATTCTATAGTATTTCTTTTGACCGCTTTTATGAGATCTCGTATTTTTTCTAGGAGGTTTTTAGTTTTTTTGTGAGAATTTATCAGGATTGATTCTTTTGTTCTTGACTACGTTTTCAGATGTTTCTCTTATTATGATATCCATACACATTGTATAATATGTTTCTCGGTGTATTTTTAAATATGCAGTATGAATCTGCTTCATCGACCTACAAGAGGTATTCGACAATGTCCAACTACAGGACGTAATAAAAATACTATACGACAGCCAAATTCCTAACGTCGTCCTTTTAAAAACTCCATTAGAATTAAATGCCATAGTGAAATAACCGATGTCATACCCGCACAAAAATGAAAAAGACAAGGGGATTCATTGAGCCCGCTATTTTGCAGCTTGAATATGAACGGAATAATAAAATCAACTACGACTAAAAAAGGGTACCCAAATGGAACGACATCGGATTAAAATGGTATGGTGAGAATGAATACAGAAAATGTTACACAGCTTTTGTGTCACATGCGAAACATGACAATCAGGACAGAGAAAACCAAGTCAATGGTAATATATCAAAAACCAAAAAAATTCGAACTTCTAGCTACTAAAAACACCGGACAGGTTTTGCAAATTAAATATCTGGTAATAAATATTACAAGTAAAGTAAATAGATGGAAATAACGTAAACAGAAGAAAAGATCACGAATGCAAAAAGAATAACAGGATGCCTTACCACACTGTCTCGAATGCCAAACGGCTAAGTAGGAACACTAAAACTAGTATATACAAAAGTGTGATACGACCCGTATTAACATACGCCTCTAAAATAATGCCAGAAACTGCTAGAAGAAGGTAACAAAAGGAAGTTGCGGAAATAATCGTATTACGAAGAACAGCCGTCAAAATAAATTTAAAAGAATACCCTACGTCAATGTAAGACAAGCAAGTGAAATTTAAAATATCAACGATCTCATAAGGAAATCAGAATGAAATGTGCATATAGAACAAATGGACGAATGCAGCATGGTTAAAATTGCAAGCGATGAGCGACCTAGAGGGAGAAGGAGCGTAGACAGGCCGAAGAAGAAATGGAAGAACACCATCTAGTAAAGGCGAAGGAACAGGCCGCAGACTTATTAAGAAGTTTATAAAAGAAAATTTAGAGTTGTCAAATTGCTTCCATGTTCTAAAAGTGTAAATTCTAAAATGAAGAAGGTATCGGCTTGGTATTACAATATAAACCATCGTGTACAGAAATTATTATCAGAAGTATGTGTGATGCTAGAGGCCAAAATAGTCTACAAATTAATGTATATTCATAGTGGGTGAGGACTAGAGAGTGCTCTAAAGAATTTTTGAGAATTCAAATGCAATGCAATATTCCATTCTTCGTGGCGAATCGTATTTTTTGATTATTATTATTGTGAAGTTTCATTACAACTAGTCTAAAAGTCTCATAAGTAATTTATATCTAAGTTAAATTGACTAAATGATCTTCAGAATTCACCCACCGGTGTGCTCAAATGGTTTTGTCTTTTTGAGCCTTCACTCTAGATCTGTATTGTCGAGGAGTTCGATTATGGTCATGAATCCAGTCTCGTGCTTCTGGGCAAGGTTTTTTATTTCTTCCATCACGGCTTTTATTCCTAGATCTCTGTGGATATCATTGTTTCTAACAACCTGGAGCGCATCTACGACACTCCTGAGCACTTTATTTTGGAAATTTTTAATTTGGTTGGTATTCGCTGTGCTGGTGTAGCTTTAAAGTCCATTCCATTCCATTTCATTCAAGTTTTATTTCTCAGAGATTAATTTTAGCATTTTTTCTTGCTTCTCGAACTTTTTTTCCTGTTGTTCCAAGTTTTGATATTATGCTTTGTAATAGCTGATTTGTCGAAACTTCTGTTTTCTGTGAAGTTTTCTCCTTTTCTTTAGTATTTGGTAGTGCTGGGAATGCTTTTTGGTTCTATCTACACAGTGTTCTGTTTTGTTTTCCTTTTTTACGTTGGTTTGATTAGTCTTGGTCTCTTCGTTTCTTATCTTCCTCATCCTTTTGGCTGCTTCGCATCCTCTGTAGATGGCTGGGTGGGCTTCGCCACAAATGGCACATTTTGATTTGCTGTTTTCATTCATTTTGTATTCTTTTATATGATGTTTTCTAGCACATTTCACGCATCTTGATTCTCTGTTGCAGAATATCTGGGTGTGCCCACAAGTGTGGCATTTTTTGCACTCGGAGACTAGTTTTGATTTTCGTAAATATTGTATTTGAACCTTCATGACTAGTATCCTACTTATTCCGTATATTATTTTAATGTCTTCGTCGTTTCTGAAGCTAAGGGTACATAGCAGAAGAGGTTCCTTCTCTTTTCTCTGCAGAATGTTATTTTATTATTTTATATCGTTGGCGATATAAATCTTCTACTATGTTTTCTGGAACACATGATGGGTATAGTTTCCTCGCAATGACTTCTATGTTTCATCTTTGTTTATTTTCCAAATGTGTTTCTTTTTTCATTTAGTAAGTTTGTTATTCGTCTATATTTTTCTGCCGACTCTACGTTTATTTTCACTTGCTCGTTATTCATCATAACTGCTTGAACATTTTCTGATTGTAATTCGCGTTGTAAAGCACCATAGTTTTTAATTTGGCTCAAAACATTTGACGATTTCGGTATTTTTACTGGGTTTTCTTTTTCTGGCTATTTGGATTCTTGGTGTTGTTGTGGTGACGTTTCCGGCGATTTAGTTATTTTTCTGGGTTTGTTCTTTTACTTTTCCTTTGTCACCCATTCCGTTTCTCTGGTAAGCTCTTATTCATCAGTGCAATATTCTTCTTCTTGTTGTTGAGGTTTGTGTTCCAACTATGCACTTGGAACCAATTTCTGTTCATTTATTGCGGCTTGCATTTCTGGTAGTTGCTGCTGTAATGGGAAAACATTTTGTTGCAATTCAAAATTTGAATTTTTCTCTTGTTGCCATACTTTATATTAGGTAATTTCGTGTAGGGTTTCTATTTTAATTTTTTCGTGTTTACGTCAGTGGCGTCGGAGGTCGTTGATATCATAATCTTCGACACCTAATACCTGCTATGTAGGTTCTCGCTTCGTCTGCATCCCCGTAGTACACCGGGCGAGGACCCGCTGACACTCGCTTTTCCCTGGTGTTGCACTTTATCAGCGCCCAATCGAACTCTTCCTTACTCTTCGAAACTCAAAGTACTACTGTAGCGAATCGTGCCGCAGTGAATTGTACTTCGACGCTTGGCGGCGAAGTATTCTCAGCGAAGTATTAATCAACGAATGGTAGCTGGTAAATCATAGCATTCCCTTGTTTAGTGTGCCAATATTTTAAAATTGAATTATTTATTAGACAATTCAAGATAACAGGTCACATTGCGTTCGGAAATTTATGGTCGCACTACATATGACAGTCTAATGTGGATGGTTAACATAAAACGTTGTAAAAGCCTTTTTATAAGTAAGTAGTTATTTATTATATATATATATATAATCGAATTCCCTTTTACCAAATTGGTGTAGGGATATGTTATACTAAAACTGTATTAAGTTGCCAGTAACGCGCACTACTTTATTTCCATTTAGACACTGTAAGACGGTACTCACTCACTACCCTTTATTATTCACTATACACGAATTTACGCCACACTTTTTTGTCTGTTGCCGCTTCCTTTGCTTCCTGCCACGTTTTGCCTTTTGTCGTTAGTATTTTACCCAATACCTTGTCCCATGTCTCCTGCGGTCTCCCTCTACTTCTTTTACCGATAGTCTTGGCCTCCCATATTTGTTTTACAGCCCGGTTTGCGTTCATTCTCTGTAGATGCCCCCACCAACTCAGTTGTCGTTGTTCTATATATTCGGTCACTGGCCTTACTTCTAGTTCTTCTCTGATTTCCGCACTTCTAACTCGGTCTCTCAGCGTGACTCCTTTTACTCTTCTCAAATATTTCATTTCGACTGCTTCTACCTTACATTTCATTCTGTTCGACATTACCCACGACTCAGATCCATATGTTAGTATAGGTCTGAAGATTGTTTTGTACACACTTAATTTTGTTGTTTGGGCCACTTCTCGTTTGCTGATAAATGATCTGTTCATGGCATAGTACAATTTGTTGGTTTTTTCTATCCTCTCTGATATGTCTGTTTCTTGCTTGCCGTTTTCATCGATTGTCACTCCTAGGTAATTAAACTTTTGTGTTTGCTCAATGCGCCTTCCGTTTAATGTTATCTCTGTTGTTTGCGGTACTTTGGCTACCACCAGTATATTTGTTTTTTCGGCGTTTATTTCCATTTCATATTCTGTTAGTATTCGGTTCCATACATTCAAATTCTTTTGTAGGTCCTCTTCACTGCCCGCTATAATTACTACATCATCTGCAAAAGCGCATTCTGTGATGTTAACGTGCTGTAAATTTCTATACCCTATATGCAGTTTCTTACATTCTTGTTGGCATTTCCTTATTATTTCATCCATGAACATTACGAATAATACTGGACTCATTACGCCCCCTTGTCTCAGCCCTTCCCTTGTTATGAATTCTTCAGATCTGCTGTTGTTACTGATAATATAGTTTCTAGTACGCTTGTATAGGCTTTTTATCACTCTGGTCAGTTTTGGGTTCACCCCTCTGTTATTTAAACTTTTCCATACTATCTTCCTTGGTACTTTGTCGAACGCCTTTTTTAGGTCTATAAACGCCAAGAAGGTCTTTTTGTTATGCTGCAATCTCTTGGTAAGTATCTCTTTTATACTGAATATATGGTCTTGGACACTTCTTCCTTTGCGGAAACCACTCTGTGATTCTGCCAGTGTCGGTTCTATTACTCTTCGTAGTTTTGTCTCTATTATTTGCTCATATATTTTAAGTGGGATACTTAGCAGCGTTATGCCTCTGTAGTTACTACACTGTTGATTATCCCCCTTTTTGTAAATTGGCACTATTTGTCCAACTTCCCAATCTCTTGGGATTCTTTCCTCTTTCCATGCTTTATTATAAATTGATAGTAGTAGTT
>JABXWE010002920.1:0-59690 GCA_014611495.1 Limonius californicus | reverse complement strand
AGGAAGATTCCTGTTTATCCAAAGTTATCTTCGAGGAGAAAAGGTTTTTTTTAACAGGTGGCGCCTAGGCTTACATCGAACCACCCTTCTTCGACTGTAGTTAGTCGAACCCTTGTCTTCGATACCTGGACCTTGTTTAGGATTTCGTTATTTGATAATTTGTGTGAGGAATTATTTTTGTTGTCGTCGTCATACAATTAGGCGTCACAATGTGTTAGAGAACAGAGTAGAGAACAAGCAACCATCCGATTACTGTAAACGTATATATGAAAGACAACATAGCAATAGAATTAGAAAAAACTACATAACCAAAAATAGCAGCTGGAGATGATAAACATTGAAGCTACCAGAAATGATTAAATACGTTGCGATTTAGGGTATGCGACTATTGCTACAAGTAGTAAACTCGTCTTGTAGAAATAAAACTATTCCAGAGGATAATTAAAACAAACATCACCTTCTTGTCTATGTACTGATTTTGAAAAAAGACTAAGACATAGAAAGAAATATCAAGTTAAAGAATATCAATTCGGATTTAGACAGAGGAGATAATTTTTTTACAGTATTTATTACCTCACAAAATACATATATACATTTCACACATACAATTCTATAAGGCAAAGGCCGTTATGAGAGATGCCTCCTCTTCAGCCAACAGAGGAGAGGTACGCCCGATCATATATAATATATACAATCACACAACTATCAGAAAAAATATCAGCTATTGACTAGAAATTGTACCTGTATTTTGTTGGTTTAACACAGGCATTTGATAGATAGAACAACTATGGACAATTTTGAAAAGAAGAGGGGCGGGAGAAAGCTTTGCATCGGCTATGATACAGAAACTATGTAAGAACCAATAATACGACATCAGAAGAGTTCAAAACGGGAGCAGGAGCAGGAGCACAGTAAGGAGTTACGATGAGTCATAACCTTTTTAACATTACACTTGATGAAATAATAATAATAGTGGCGCTCTTCACTCCGTGATGGCGTTAGGCCTACAAGGCGGAAGGGCAGAGTTCCCGTACTCTTGCTCCCCCATTCGGTTGTCGCGTGTCAGCTACATGGCACGTGGTGATGTAGTGGACATTACGCATTAGACAACCACATTATTACCTCTTGTTTATTCGAACGCAGATACCCAATTATTTAAAGCAACTGGGAGGCCGCTCGCGAGGTATCGAGTCGGAAATTTGAGCTCAAATTCTTTCGTATCGGAGCCCAGTGCAGTAACCACTGGACCACGCTGGTGCTCTGATGAAATAATAAAAGAGAGTAATACTGACCGGAAGATATACTACTGGGGTTATAGATAATTGACAGCAGTATACATAATGAGTTTAGTATATGAATATGATATGGCAAAAATAAAACAAGATTTCCAGCATAATTTGAAAATAATTAATAAAGCTTTGACGAAATTCAATGCGAAAATGAATACAAAGGAAAAGGAAAAAGGAAAATTAGGTTCATTCTCCACAAGGGGGGGGGTCAGTTGGGTTCCGCACTGGAATCCTAAGTCCCTCGTCAGCAAGTAATAGGAATGTAAAGATAGGAAAGACCAAGAAAATTGGGTAATGGAATTTCGTAGATGATACTGTCCCAGCATTTGCCTGTATGACCCAGGAAAACCACAAAATTCTGAGTCAGGACCCAAGACCTCCCGAATGAAAGGTAAATGCTCCACCGTTGAGCCACCTTCCTTAGTGAAAATAAAGACGATGCTGGCAACTATAAAACATGAAGAAATGCAGATAGAACAACAAAATGGGCAGCTAGAGCAATTCAGTAGCTTTAGATATTTCGGGGGTGTGATAATTGAGAACGGAAGTTTGGATGAAAATTTAGATAGAAGAATAAAAAAATGGAAGTAATCTATATCATGACCTGACAAAGAAAACAAGTGAAAAGGGAGAGCCATCAAGAAATATAAAACAAACATCTATGAACCAATATTTATACCGGTGATATCATGTGATTGTGATTCTTGGGCTCTTAGATTTGCGGATTTCAGGCGAGTATAAGGAGGATTCTCGAAGATATGTCGCGAAAAACATTAAGGAATTCCATATGGAATGTCACAATACGAAATGAAATAGAACTAAAGTTACTCATGTAAACAATAGAAAGACAGCATATGAGATGCCTGTAACATCTATGGAGGATGGGAGAAGAGGGACTGCCAAGCATAGTGCGAGAAGCACGAGTGATAGAGAAACGAGTGGGAGGTAGACAAAAAAACCCTGGGCGAGTAAATTGCTGGAAGTGTGAGTATGGGTTGAAATAGGGCGAAGCAGCTGCCACAAGACAGAAGAAAGTAAAAAATATAGGAAAATGTATATAAAAATGTTATTATTATTATTATGAAGCTTTCACAGGCCTTGAGGCCCATCGCTTTTGGCGTGAGACAAGGCTAAGTTAGTTTGTGCAATGCACAACAGGGCCCGACTCTGCGGGGTACCGTGTTGGTGCCGAAACCATGCTTAACCTGCTGTTTGTGTATGAATGTTTTTTTGTTTATGGTTTTGTTACTTCTCTAATGCGACCGTAATTCGAGGAGTGCCATTAATTTGATCCCCAATGGCAAATGGAGACGGGGACCCAGTACCGATCACTCAGGGAATTAGAAAAATTTCCGACCCTGGGGAGATTCGAACCGGGAAGCGGTTGGACTATTACATCCAAAGGCTTGGCTCTCTACCACTGAGCCATCTCCGCCCTTAAAAATGTAGTGTTACCAAAATAAATAGATACATAATTACTTTTATTCAGACACTGTTCATTTATTTATTAATAAACTTATGGTAGTTAGTGAAATAATCTACAATTATAATTTGCACTATGAAATTACATTTTGAATTAAATTAAAAATTAAAAGTCGCAACGATGTCATTGCTATTTAAATAAAACTGGTCAGCAAAAAAATTTTTTTTCGAGCCCCGACATCATTCCTGCTGATTCTTATGTAAAATGACCTACTAAATCCGAATACGACCCCCGTTTCCCCCATCACCCACCGTTTTCGGGGGGGGGGCTCCACCTATTTTTATTACTTTTCGATAATTTAGAGGGATGAAAAGGATTATTTTAGTCTTTACATTTCTTCTGAGGGGCTAGAGAGGTGAAATGTTCTAAAACATGAACATTTGTAGCAAGGAGGTAGATTTGGGGGGATTTGCCCCCTTAAATTGTAAACAAATCATTAAAAATGATCGATTTTTCCGGTTTTTATGCAATTTTTTCACTTATTTTCTACATATTCCAGCTTCCAGCCCCCCTCAGCCTCTCCCAAACACCCCAATATCTACAGAGTATGCAACCGGGACTGATGGTAACTCATTCCCATTGGTCAACAGGACAACTTTCAAGCTTGTCTTTGATGAATCTATAAACAGTCTCCATTTGTCTGGGTCACATGGCATCTTCAGTTCTAACATCAATGCATTTGAATTAGGGCAGAACATTAAGCTTTCATCTTCCGAAAAAAGGAATTTCAAGGTTGACTGCCTGGCCCTGTAAGAAGAGATTATTATGCCTTTTTCTGAGAGATTCCACTGCTGAAGTCGAGATCCAAGAAGTTGAGATTTATTCTTAGGTAACTCCAAATCCCTGATGAGATCATTCAATTCCGACTGAGTAACGGGGCGAGGTTGTCGATGAACTGAATCAGCTGTACACTCTTCGTCATCGGTGGACGTATCATTTTATGGTTCAGGCTGTGGTTCAAAGTCTTTCAAATCCGTTTCTGGCTCTAGAGTGTAGGTTTTTGGGGGCACTGGGATTGGCAAAAATTCGTTGTGAGGAACTGGTCTTACAATTAGAGCTGAAGGGATATTTGGATACTGAATTGTATGCTTACTTTTGCTAGAGAACCCGACGGTGGAAGTCATACAAAAGTAACAATCTGTGAGATTACAGCGAGGTTCGCGCCAAACCATGGGCACAGCAAATGGCATTGATTTATGGTACCTTTAAGCCATTTGGTCAAGCTGCTGTAACAAGTAGTGCAGTAAAATGTTGGAGCCTAATCCTTGTCCTGATCGCCGATTATAGTGACAAGAGCAATGCAAGTTTAAACTTGTCAAAGAATGAAAATTCCTGTGCAAACCAGTGCGCGCGAGATATTGAGAGCGCCAGCGTGGTACAGTGAATCTTCCGAACTGTTGCTATATATTTTTATTATTGTTGCTATATATTGTTGCTATATATTTTTATTATTTGGTGATGTTTGGGGGAGGATGAGGGGAGCTGAAAGCTGGAATATGTAGAAAATAAGTGAAAAAATTGCGAGAAAACCAGAAAAATCGATAATTTTTAACGATTTTTTTACAATTGAAGGGGGCAAATCCCCCCAAATCTACCTCCTTGCTACAAATGTTCATGTTTTAGAACTTTTGACCTCTCTAGAACCTCAGAAGAAATGTAAAGGCTAAAATAATCCTTTTCATCCCTTCAATTTATCGAAAAGTGATCAAAACAGGTGGAGGGGGGCCTCCCCCGAAAACGACGGACGATGGGTGAAAACGGGGGTCATATTCGGATTGAGGAGGTCAGTGTAATTAGCCATAATATGAACGTTAAAGTTTTAACGTTAATCAACGCAATATACTAGATAATAGCAAACATCAGCAAATGTTGCAGGTGAGTAATTTTGTACAAATGTTTTGTTGTCGCATCGAAAATTAGGTTAGAATCACAATTATGGCGATTTTATTTCTTAGAATGCACTATCGACTCTCTAACAAGGACTAATACGTATTAATCTTATTTATTTGCTTCGTATTGGGTGCATTTCCGTTAAAACCATCCAATTTGTTTGTAAAATGCAGACAACCAAATAAGGTGTACCATTCAAAAATGAGATAAACATTTAAAAAATCAAAAAAATATTATTTAATTGACATCTTCTAGATAACACTATGGGGTTCTACGTAAAAAATAGCCAAGGGAATGTAAAAATAGAAACATACAGGGTATTTCATCACCCGAAAAGACACTTCGCAACAACGAAATATTTTTTTATTAGGTATCTTACATCTGCGCTCAGATTATTTATTATTTTTTAGGAAACTAGCAAACTAAGCAAATTGACTGCAGCCTACGGGTTCAGTTACCCATCTATTAAAGCAGATAAACTTAGCAATACTAGATACGCTAAGATGACCATGCAACGTCCCGTGCAAGAACAAATAGCTCAGACAATCTGATAGGAGAAAGCAGATATGGTAACAGGATGGGAATGTTAGCAGAAATGTGGTCGCCAACATCCAATTGTACCACTTAACTCTGTACTAACTCAAAGGTATCCGTAAATTATATAGGAGAAAGTAAAGAAAACAGAACAAACAGCTTGGGTAATTGACTGCAAACAAGTTCTAATACATACAGAGTGTGTATTTAAAACAAATTGGTTTACATACATAGATGCAAACAGGACATGCCTTTTTATTACTACGCTAGTGATAAAGCTATTAAAATGTATTTGCAAAGACATATGGAAATAAGACTTCTGGATGAACAACTTTTTCCAATATGTAAATAATAAAAATTAATTCAAAACAATACGTTAAACGGTTTTCATGAAAAACAAGCTGAAATTGATATTTTTCAGCCAGTATTGTATTTATTAATATTTAATAGGCATAATCACATATATTGGTGCGCAAATGTTTTTCTAGTACTTAAATATGACAATAAATATTTCTTCAATAAATATGTGGAGTGCAATTTTTGAAAACAAAACGATTCACACAAACACTGCTTCTATTAAAGTTTCCACCCAAATAATCTCAGTAATAAATAATAGGAAAAGCGAAAACTTACTGAAATAAATGATGTGTTTGATTTTCACAAATTAATGGAACGATTATACTAAACGAGAACGAACTAGATGCGTGTGACATATATGCGTTATCACTACACGAAGTTGTCAGAAAGCGATAACTTCTTTCAAAACAAGTGTTGACGTAATTTATTCAGTCTCCCAGTTTTTAAAATTGTATATCTTTATTCCGCTATTATCTACGAGGTTTGTTCATTCAATCCATCTTTGATCAACACCTTATTACCAACTTTTTTGTTTTTTTCTATTAATTTTTTAATAATTTCTAAATATTGTCAAAACTAAACATGCAAGTCATATAAAACCGCATATAAGTATAAAGGTCATTGAATGACAAGCTCGAAAATGTCAAATTATATAGGGTGTTCTATTAAAAAAAAGAGATATTAGGAGTTGAATTTTATTAAATGTGGTTGTAAATTAGGAACATCCTATATAAGATATTAAAGTTTTAAATAGTACAACACTTATCTGAAAATGTGTTCGTGTAACTAAATAATTTTGGTAAATTATATGCCGTTCTTTGGATACTAACTGTTAAAGATAGTCCGTCATTTTTACAAAATGTGCGAGAAAACCATTAGCTAAAATTTATAACGTTGTAAAGAAAAAAAAATAGGAAATCCAAAAATGTAATAATATATAGAATGTTCTATTTAAAATAAAGTTATCCATTGTCCCACTAAAACAAAACACCCTGTATAGTCAGAAATAATTTTAAGTTATACACAGTAATCAAGCGAACAACTTTTGTATTTAAAAGGTTTTCTATTCTGTTATAACAAAGACATTAACAAGCAAAATTGCACTTTTATATCACCCTGTATAACTGAATATTTAGCTTTGATATCCTCAATATCGTTTCGTTTTATCTAATTTCTATGAAAAGAAGAGTTCATAATAAAAATGAGTTTTAGGAAGAATTTGTAAATTTTGTGTATTTCGACGTAAATGACATAATTATATGTTGTTCTATTTTTCTTAATAAATTATTTAAGAAATTGGAACACCTTACATTTAAATGAAAAAATGTTCGTGTTATTCCCCTAATTTATCATTTATTATGAAAAATATACTTATGTGTATTATTTTATGAAATTACACGAGTTCGTGTTGCGGCTAGAAAACTAGGTTAACGCAAAATCGAATCCAATATGTTTTAAAATATCATGAGTCAATTGTCGTGAGTCTATTGTATATTGACCGAATTGTTATTAGTTAACATTTTGATGAAAACGAGTACCATTTTTAGTGATGATTTGGCTTAAAGAAATACCTATTTCATCAACTGCCTATACTAGTTCTTCTCCAATATTTTTTCTTTGTCGCATATTCGGGGTTGCTCCGTTGAAGATTCAAAAAAGTGGAGATAATTATATTTTAAAATGGTCATTAGCGTATACGATGTATAGCTATTTGTTGGGGTTGCTATTTAGTAAGTAATTTGGGCTAAATATTGTGTTTAGTGATAAGTAGGTTACTTTAAAATACGTTTTGCATTAGACCTGGCAATCACGTATAATGAATTCGATGAAGTTTGAAATAGTATGAATGTGGGAGCGGTATCGATTTTTATCAGCGGAGAGATGATAGCTATCAGTAGAGAGCAATTTTAGGTTAGAGTTTGACAAAAGGTTTACGAAATTTATCAAAGAACTAGCCAGGAAATCAAACAGATAATAGAAAATTGATAAGTTTAAAAGAGAGAAACAACTTTGGTGTAAAGAAAAACCAAAGGATGGAAGCAGAGAAAACAACTAATAACGACATTAGCAGCATATGATTCGAATGGAAATGTTAAGAGAAATAACAAGGAACCATCTTGGGAATAAATTGAAAAATAATGATAATACATCTGAATAAGAGAGTCGGAAAAGCTTCGTAGAATAAAGACGAGGTAATAGAGACTTTAGGCAAAATTGCCCAAAATGGAAATTTATAAATGATTATCGATTATTTTATCTTGAATAATTAGATAGTGCCAGTATGCTCCAGTGGTTAGAGCTCAATCCCCTGCCTGGTGGGCGGCCTACCATGTCGCTTTAAATAATTGGGTACCTGCGTCCGAATGAACAAAGAGTAATAATGCGATTGTCTAATCTGTGATGCTCACCACATCACGTGTCATTGATTTTACACGCGACAACCGGGGGTGAGGGCAAGGATACGGGAGCTCTGACCTTCCGCTTTGGAGGCTAAATCCCTTCATGGGGTGTAGAGCCTCATCATTACGATTAGATACTACCAACAACTGGAAAGTTAGAAGAGTATGTGGCAACACCTTGGTGGGGCAAACCAACCAAATGACAGATAAATTGGAAAATATATTGTGGAGGCGTAACAGTTGTCGAGACTATTATCCCCAGAAAAAGTTAATAAGAGAGTGGCGAAGGAAATTGTAGTTGTTACGGGCCAAACGAGCTTTTCCGTCGACCCGTAACCGTATAGGTGGAGAAGGCCTACAGCTTAGCTCAGAGGAGTAGGGGGAGTTCGCAAAAATCGCTAACGGGAGGAAATCTTCCTAGTTGTGTACAGGGTAAGTCAAAATTAGTGGGCTCCTCCTTCCAAATCCAGCTGATTGTAGGTCCTCGTGGAAGGCCGAGAGGCCAACAGCTCACGGAAATGGAACTTACCTTTATTGTGCCTCCTCCTATATATACGAAGCTTGCAAAATTTGTACACAAACAAATACAGAGTACGCAATAATAAAAGATCAGTAAATTTTGAAACACATATAATGAAATTATTGAAATGGCGATACAGGAAATAACTCTACAAAAAGAAGGACAATTAATTGTGTTTTTAAGTTTTACAAAAGATATTTGAACGCCGCCTTTGGGCGCACGATATTTACCTTGCTTAAATAGCTGCGTGGCCAAAGGCGTCGGGATTACAGGCATCATACAATACAAATGAAATTATTTTTTACAATTATTGGTGCAAACAAAAACAATCGGCAACTGAAGGTCGGTTTCTGTTCCAACAAAAAAAGTTCAATTAGGTTAAATTTTGTAAGTACCGCGCAAGTTTCTTTTCACAACACACAAAAACTAGATGTTTACCTTGAACGATTCTAGGAGCGGCCGGTACAATTTGGTTCACAAGATGACAAAAATCCTTAGGTACGCCCCTGAAGACTGGGTTGAATGGGGTCAACACCAAGGGCCCCGAACTTTGATGTGCTCTTTGCACTGACGGTAACAGCAGAGGGACAGGAGCTAGGCTCGAAAATTAATCCGCCAAAGGCGATCGGCTAATTCACAAAGAATTGCTTTAACTGGTATTGAATTCAGTGTGTTTTCTTTAAATCCGACAGTAGTCGATGGTCTGTTACCCCATGGTAAAACAGCGAGACGAAATTCACACAAAACGGACACCCCTAGAAAAAAACCCAAAAGCCGCCCTTGCAGCACTTAACTTAATTACGGCCCCCCGATTGATGGAATTTTCGGAGACCCGGAGCCATCAGAGATCGAAAATTGACTGCCTGAAAAGCGCAACACGACCCTTCATTGCCCCAAAAGATTGCGATATTACTAAATTTCATGAAATTTTCTAGAACAAGTTGGCACGTTGATTCTCAGAAGCGTCCGAGGTCAAGCGCGAGAAGAACAGTATTCGGCAATTTCGGCTTACAAAAGGAACTGTCACCATAACTCAATCTTAGAAAGACGCAAAATAATCAAAACTGTATTCAGCGTAAAGCTGCAATTGAAATATCGTTTTTAATTCTTATGATCAATCAAATTACGGAATTAATTCATATAAGGCGGCAAATTTTAAAAGAACATAACAGTTGTAATTTAGGAAAATGGTGATGGAAAGTAAAAAAACGTGAAAATGCAGTTCTTATTATTGAAAAATTAAGAAACAAAATAAGGAAAATGTCTCCTACCATGTATAAACATCAAATATAGACGATTTTTCTGGAGTTCAAGGCCAAATAGACAGCAAATCAGAAGAAAATAGTTCAACGAATCCTATTCAGCAGAGATGTATGAAAGCTCATTTGAACAATTGAAGCAAAAGAAGCCTTGAAAGGTGTGCAAACTGTAGGCACAGTATAACAAGCTAAAATACAAGTATATCGGGACACTTGTAGATAAAAGACTGAAATACAAGGGAATGAAAAAGGTAGCCCCAAATAGAATATCTGTAGGTAAAAAATATTGGAGAAAACCAGAGATACAACAATACAGGTCTGTGTTTGTACTAGTAGTAACTGAAGCTGCGAATCTTGGCTATAATTTTTAATATGAGCAGAAATAGTAGTTGAAAGGGATAAGAAATGAGGCAAGCAAGAGGGGATTCTTTAATTCCCTCTAAGTACATCGACAAGTGTTAGCAAAATAGATGTTCAATATTAGAAATCTAAACCCAACAGGAAAAAGGAAATTAGGAAGACCACCAAAAAGAGGGGCTCAGATTTGAACGCCCTCAACAGATACATCATAAAAATTAAATAAGATGAAGACGGAAAAGAAGAAGAAAAAGGAGAAAAGAGAGAAACATGAGATAAAGAAGAAGACGGAGAAGAAGAAGCAGAAGAAGAAGAAGAAAAAGAAGAAGAAATAACGTGAACAGAGGACAAGATCCTCAGATTCGTATATATTGAAATTCTTTTCTGCAGGACCTATTGATTCATCTGATTAACGTTACTGGTTGATATAAAATCAGTTCGTGGCTAATACAGAAACCAAAATAGAAGATGTTTCAGCAAGAAGAAGAAATAAATGTTCCACTAAGGGATGCTAATTAATCATCATCATCTAAATGGATTATTTTTATCTTCTCAAATAGAAAGTCGATACCATTTCCATATGTAAACTATTTGTTCAAAGTACGAATCAATTCCTTATGTTAATACGGTCTATAAAAATAATATTCATAGATGTAACCGTTTTAATAGATGATATGTTTCAGTGTACGGTTCGTTACAAGGTTTGGTATTACACACCACACTAAGTCAATTGAAAGGCGAATACGTGGTATATTTTGGCATGGTGCTTGCGCACTTCGTGTCTATAGCTACGATATTTGGTGCCCCGTTACGTGTATCAACAATTTATTCCTACATTCAAAATATAACTGAGGTACTTGTTCTATAGTAGCTTCAAATTGGTCAGCATTATTTTAGGTTAATTTCTATATTAAAAAATGGGCTGTCAAAAATAATAATCTACGCTAAAAAAAACCTAAGAAGAGTTTTTTTCAGTAACTTCTATTTGAACTTCTAATTTAAATTTAATTAATTAGTAAACAATATCCATTTGACAATGTAGGAAAACTTTAACTTTAAGGGTTAGCTAAAATGTAAAGGCCCCAATGCTCGGTTTTGTTAGCCCGTAATGAAACCGATGTAAAAGGCGCTTCGGCTAGCTCAGGGTGGGGGGTTGGTTAGCGGGCAGGAAGAAAGTCTTAATTGGTACAATTTACAAGGTAAATCAAAATAAGTGGGTACCACCATTTCAAGTCACAGATAAACAGAGATTCTTATGAAAGTACCGAACACCAACAGCTTACAAAGAATCGAATCTACATTATTGTGCTTCCTCCTTACCTAAATATTTTTTACAAAATACATACGAAAGGGAGCATACACAAAAATAAAAGATATTAGTTTATTAAATAGTGGGTATATAATATGTTAAATAAAAATGTTTATACAGTTACATATCAAAACGTTTAGAGAGGGATCAGAGTCATTTTAGCTATAAATCAAAATGGGCTTCGATACGTCCGAATCTGTTGCTTCAGCCTCTCTTTATCACAATATTTAGGACAACATAAAGAAATATCCGCATAGTCAATATAGCTAAGTTCACAAAACAAATACAGTTAGTTCTTAAATTACCAAATAATTACCCACTGAAGCTTGCTACTTCATGGTACTATGCCTACGTCTATTTCAGTTTCCAATAATAACTGTATATATGGGTACTTTTTAGTTTAATGCCGCGATAAAGTTGAGAAAAGCGCAACAAGGTTCATTTTTACTTGATAGACGCCCTTGGGTGGAATAAGGGGGAGGGGATCGGCGGTGGCAGGTAAGATGACGTCACTGATAGCCACAGAAGGAACAATGAACTGGATTGCAGTAGATTATACCATATTGTACCATGAGATTATGTTCTTGGAATTACGACGAACTAATTGTTTTCCAGAACAGAAGCACAGAGTTTTTGTTTAAACGGCGAATCTGCACAAGAACGTTAAAGAGATAACGGGGTTTCCCTTCCTTATGCGTTGAAAACGAAACGAGAAACCGAACGGTATCCTCAACTAAATTATTGACTCCTGTATGTAGATAATCCGATTTTTATTGCCGATTTTTAATTTACAGGAAACAATATAACTTAAAATTTACTATTTTCTCTGGTTACTAAAATGTCTGCACTCCTTAAAATTTACGACTCGATTGCTTTTGTCAGGAAAACAATAAGCCAGTGGATATCAATTCTCCCCCTAATTATTATACATACCAGTTATAACTTTCGGAATAACAATGGCGTAAGATGTTTTATTTATGAAATAGAATTATTGAAAGTCAAATTTAAATGTGGGGAAACCAGAGTAACGTTACAAAAAATTACAAAAAAATTGGAAACATAGGGTAGATATGAATCTATGAAGTCGCGTATGCAAGAACAATAATAGCGACAGTTTACAATTCTATGCCATAAGAGAGACACGCTATTAAGTGTACGAGTAGGGATAGCGAATAATAATTTAATGTTAGCAGTACCATGATTATTTCAAATTTACGTAAACAATTTTCGCATTCTGATGATTTTTAGATCCTCTATAGCAAGGAGTAGGAACCTTCTCGAAGGATTGGGCCACTTGAGCAACCAATAAGTGGGGGCGGGCAGGTGGGGGGCGGGATAAAAGTTAAATTTGTTGATTACGTTAGGGAGAAATGGGGAGGGAAGGTGGTGTAAAAAAATATAACTCCTTCCGGTAGTATGACAATTCTTCGACCTCCCGATTTAAAGGTTAAGATTCCATCATTAATAATTATTAAAACACGAGTGAAAAAAGAATAAATGGTGAAATCGACCATTGCTACGGGACTATGAGGTTTTTTAGGAAACATTACGCGGGCCTTACGAAAAGTCCTAGAAGGCCGCAAGTTGCTGATCCCTGCTCTATATTATACTATACTGAACAAATATTATTTTAAGTAGGTTCGTGGGGTTTTCTATACCGCAAAGTTACATGATGTGGCAATTCATCATTTTTTGCTACGGCGATCATGGTAGTAGTCGCTGTCTGCTATTTCTATTCCTATTGTGTTATCACTTTTTTGCTAGATCGACACGATTATGAAAATAACCGACTCAAAGAAAGCAAGATACGTTTCGATAGCGGCCCTTTCAGTGATATTTTTATGGATCACACTGCAAGTTTCTGCTTCTATGTATTTTATGGCATTAATAAATCCTGTTTTTGTGCTGCACTTCTTGCCGGATAATATCCAGCAAACTTATCCTTTAATAACATTTAAATGCCAATACGCCCACTTGGTCTACTGTATACAAAGAAGAATCAGGACAATTAATAACTATTTAAAGATAAATGATGACTGACAGATGCAGGAAGCAGAAATGAACTTGGGATTTTCATTATTAAATAGAGAGATAGATTTTCAAGTAGGTAAGTATTGACTTTGATATTAAATGAAATGTGTAAAATGATGTCTAGGGATATCGAAAATTGTTATTACCATATCAATTTAATTTAGGTTAAAAATTAAAGAAATGCATTTCGACTAAGTTTTTCATGTTTGTACCCATGTGAATTTTAGAGTTTTAAAACTTGTTTTTTACCAAAATATACTAACCAGAAAAACAAATAATAGTGGAACATTATGGACTGGTAAAATATTTAAAAGATAATCTTTCTGCATGATAGATCCATATATTCTCTTAAAATCATTAATTCTGGTCTAAGACACAAAGTTGGTTGGTCATAATGTCCATCAGTAGTTATGACCCCCATTAAATTGTGACAAAATTTTAGTCATGACGTAAATATAGTAGCAAGTCCACGATTGCTGTTGTTCACAACATTCACGCCGGTCACAACTTTTGCCGACGTTGGTGTTAAAGCCTACCGCTATATGAGGTGCTTATTTGCAAAACTCGCTAATCGACAAAAATATCGAAAATCAGTTTTTGGCGCCAAGATCATCTAATTTTAAAGATGGAAAGAATGGTAAAATCAGATTTCTACAAAACTGGCTCTTTCGCACCAAGAAATGCCTCCAAAGTGTACAGTTATTTGCAAAACTGGCTGTTTGGTTTGACGTTTTCCTTGCAAAACTCGTTCTTTGCTTCCCAGCCAATAGCATGTGGTAATCCGTTCACGTGACTATACCCACGCAGTACTCGGCTGTATTTCTATAGCACCTTATTAATGAAGAATATTAAAAATTTTTATGAGTACATGTATCAATTAAATAATATTTTTCTATTATTATACAGAAAAATTACGTTTATTTGTATTTTTGCTTAACCTATTAATGAATACTAACTAATTTTATGTTGAATATAGGCGGTTTTTTTACCAAAAACCTTAATTTCATTTGCAAAATTCGTTTTTTGTAATTTTAATTATTTTTTTACAGAGAAACGATTGACATATTAGGTTGTAACATACAAAATTCTTTATCGGCAAGTGCAAAACTATCCAGACAAAAAAATGTGCTTAAAAATCTAGTTCGGTTAATGAATAAAACGTTTTTTTCGTTTCCTTAAAAATTTATTAAAAAGCAAATAGCGAGTTTTGCAAATAAGCGCCTCATATATGGTCTCTATCTTGATGACGTTAAATTTTGATTACAATGGTTCCTTTTTCATAATGTCTACGTCGATATATGGTTTTAATAGCCCTTCTGGTTACAACTGAATATAATCTGTGACAACTGACTCCAAATTAGACAGTGACGTTGTTCATTATGTCCACTTTGATCACAAAACCACTAAATTGGAGCTTGGTAACAACTTTTTTAATTTTGATGTCAATGTCCAACCTAGAATTAATTCTCACGCTAAATATGTGTTATATAAAGCCCACTCTGGTCACAGTGACCTTCACAATATATAATCGTAACGTCCAATCTGGTTTTAATTTCCATCGATTTAGTGTACCGTCGCTGGATATTACGTTTACAGTGGTCACAATACCCACTCCTGAATTTGATTATAACGCCCATAAGTGGGGTATGGTTTTTACCTTGGTCACAACTCTTTATACGTTGGCTATAATTAGAGCTCAGAAAATATGCACTACAAAACTTTAGAGTATGTAATTTATATGCACACTGTAAAATTGCCTAAATATACATTAAATATGCAATTAAAAATAAATATATGCAAAGGAAGCAGCATATATGCACTACAAGCTAAACTACATGCAAATGCATGTACTTCCGAGCTCTAGTTATATTGAATACTATGGCTACAACGTTCAACCTAGTCATGTGTATGTATAACGTCCATCACTACATATAGTCATAACGTCCCGTGTGGTTACAACTGTCTTCAAATTAATATTGACGTTGCTCATTACGCTCACTTTTCTCACAAAACCTACCGTTAACGTTAAATTTGACTATAATGTCCACTGGCAGCTATCGTTCCAGCTTGGTAACAACTCGTTATGTTTCGGTCATAATGGCTGCCATAGTCACAATATCTATCCTGGTGTCAGTTCCCGAACTAAATGACCTTCCCAATACACGGTCATAAGGTCCACTCTAATTTTAATCCACCGAATCAGTGCAGCGACGCTGGTGATTACGGTCATACTGGTCACAAAACGCACTATTGAGTTTGACTGTAACGCCCACTGGTAGCTATGGTTGTCATTTTGGTAACAACTTTTTATATTTCTGTTATACTGTTTGTCATGGTCACAAGATCAACCCTATCATATATATAGACGGAATGTTGCCTCTGGTTACAACTCTCTCCAAGTAAGCATATTGATCCTGGTCATTACGTCTGTTCAAGTCAAAAAGCCACAGTTCAGTGTGACTATAACAATCACTGGTAGCTATGGTACCTACCTTGGTAACGACTCTTAATGTTTCTGTCATAACGGTTGTCATCATGGTCGCAGTGGTACGTCGCCCCTGGTTATAACTTTTTCAGAATTAGCACATTGACGCTGGTCATTACTTACGTCCATTATGGTCACAAAAGTCACTATTGGGTTTAATTGTAATGCCCACTGGTAGGTATGGTTTCCAGTTAGGCCACAACTTTTAACTATTTTGGTCATAATGTTAGCCGTGGTCGAAATATCAATGCTGGTTATAATATTACTGAGTTGGGTATCGTGGCCAGTGTGTATAACATGTTCAACGACAGCGGTGGATGTTGTGACTATGTTAGATATTATAATCCACATTTGAAGTAGACCTACGTCAGCGTTGAGACCAACGACAGATGTGAACGATAGTGGCTACGACCAAAGTATACATTATAAGTAGCATGTATGGAAGTCATGACAGTGGTTGCCGTTATCACCTAATATAGTGGGTGACGTTGTGCCTAAGTGACGGCAGTATAATTTAACTCTAAAATACCTTATTGACCAGAGTGTATGGTATAAACAATGGGAACGTCGTTGTGACCGTTGTGTAGGTTATGATCAAATTGTAAGTTAGCAGCGTGAGCAGGATGAAGACCCTGTCCACTATAGCAGTTGTGACGAGTGGGTGTTCTGTGCAGGTCTGGTTTAGTCAAGAGAAGAGTTATAGTAAACATGAACTGTTCAAAGCATTTGTATGGTTCCAGAGAATTTACAGCTACGTTTGCGTTTCATACAATAGTTTCTCTATATTTGATGCTGTCAATGTTTTCTGTAATACAATAATTATGGTAGGTACATAAAGTAACATTATTTGTTTCAGACCAATTAGATACCAATCTGCAAATTCAGTTTACAACTGACTATGGGTTAAAATTAGCAAAGGTTTATAGTTTATTGTGCGACGCTGCAGACAATATTAACCACGCATTTAGTTATACTCTTGTGGTAAGGTAATAAGACTATTTTAAGACGATCTGTCATGTAAACATTGATAGAGTTGTTAATCGGTATAGATTCAGTCCTTAAAATATGGAGCAAACTTGATATTCTTAAAACGCATAAATTTAAAAGCAGTTTGGTCATATAAATTGATTTCCAGATTTGGTAGCGCTGTTAATTTTTATGAGCTATGGTTCTATGTATTACAACTGGAGAAAAATTCTACTTAAAAGAACATATCTTCCGTTGTTATCAAAATCTGTCACCATGACCAACCGTAATTATTTCAGTTATATCAAACGTATAATTCGTATTTAAAGTATACAAATTTGCTCCCTGGCCACGAATAACTACCTGTCTAAATGATTGTCGTGATCATTTTACATACAGTGAGATCGAATAAGCTTGTCCAAAAAAAACTACCTTCTAAGTAGTTATCAATGTTTCTTTCTAGTGTGATATTAGCCACACTGCGCAATACGTTTGTTCCGTTGTTTGTTTTTGATTGTTCCGTGTGTTTGCGTTTCTCAATTTCACTTTATATTCTTGGACGCTGATATTATTATACAAATAGTATTTTTCAATACTAATTAAGGATTGTTAAACGAAGTTTACAGTAAGTACAGTGTTTCCAATTAATTGAGAATAGTAATAATTGTTTGTAAATTTAAGGTTATGTATTCTGTTGAACACAACAAGTTTATTATTGAATCTTATTTCCGCAATGGCCAACGCAATGAAAATGATGGTGAATGGAAATATTCAGTAAATTTGTGTGTAGATGAATTCGTTAATCGTTTCCCCGACGTCGACTTTGATTACGATAATCTGAGCAGGCATGTAAAGCGCGTCGTACATCGTTTCCAAAGAACGGGTAGTGTTGATACACAAAAATCTCCTGGAAGACCAACCCTTTTAACTCAGGACACATTAGAGGATATACAGACACGTATCGAACGCAGCCTTAAAAAACCATTACGACAGTTAGCGCAACAAACAGGTGTGTATTTTGTAAACTATAAATTTTTGCATATAAAATGTATTATAATTTGTAATTGCAGGGTTAAGCTATGGAACGTGTCAAAAGGCAGTAAGACGAAAACTGCATTTACACCCATATAAAATTTCAGAAATGCATGAATTACTTCGTCCCGATTATGAAAAACGTGTGCAGTTCTGCAATTGGTTTAACCAAAATTTAAATAACGATGAAATGCTGGATTCAAGTTTCTTTTCAGACGAAGCCTGGTTCCATCTCACCGGTTACGTAAATAAACAAAATTACAGGATGTGGTCTGCAGAGGCCCCTGGTGAATTTTTACAAACTCCACTGCATCCGATAAAGAAAGAAAGAAGACGCATAATTGGTCCCATTTTTGTTTAAGATACCGTAACGGCTGACCGCTACATCAGAATTCTAAACACATTTATAAATCAGCTTCACGATGATGAATTACGTCAGGGATATTTTCAGCGGGATAATGCACCTGCACATACAGCCTTCTAAACAAATCAATATATACAGCAATTTTATGACGATCGTATCATTGCATTTCCCCCACGGGCACCCGATTTGACACCCCTGGATTATTTTCTTTTTGGGCATTTAAAGAACACGATATATCAGACCCCCATGCACACACTTGAGCAACTGAAGGATGCTATTACTGCCGCTACTGCAAATATAACTGTGCAACAGCTACTAAATGTTTTTAACAGCATGAAAAGACGAGTAGGGTGCCTTATCAACAATAATGGAGCTCATTTCGAACATGAACTGTAATTACTAATTAATAATTTTGTTAATTTATTTTTGTCAAATTTAATATTCTAATTAGTTAATAAAACAAATAATGTTCTAATTAATTCCATTATTAACCGTAATTAAAACTGATTGCAAATAACTTCTTATTTTAATAATTATTTTCCTCTTTTGAATCTACCAGAAATTGCTAACTTCATTTCATACATGACAGCACCATGACAGGTGGAGAATGTAAAGATTGATATACTCTCTGTAGAAAGTAGTTTTTTTCGGACAACCTTTCTCGATCTCCCGGTATATTCTATTTAGTAAAAATTGATCATTAAATTACTTTATATTTAGTTACATCAACGTTCCAATATTTTGAACGGTATCATGTTTCTGTGATATAAACTATAAAATGGAATTGTTCATGATTAAATTTTGTATCATTTACAGAGGTTGTTTGTGACGCTTTTTTTGGTTTAAATTGACTTAGACATATTAGTTTGATCATGTTTTTTTAAACAGATGCAAATAGGCGCAACCAACGTCAAGATATGGTGGAAAGACCAGGAGAAATTTTAGGAAAACTAAATTTTTTTATTATATTTCAGATGTTAATCATGAATTGCTTACTGAAGGTTACGGAAGCATTGTATTTCTTAATTTTTATGATACTTCAGAAATATCCATTGGGAAGTATAGTAACTCAAGTATTTTGGACCCTTTTTCATATAATGCGCTTGTGTATTATCGAGGAACCCTGTGAAAGATGTTTGACAGAGGTTTGTACTTTTTTCCTCTATTATTTGTAAAGATATTGCAAAGGTCATTGAACTATTTTGATTATAACAAGTATGCTATAGTATCTACAATGATAATAACATTGTTATCATAATGGTCTTCTGCAAACAGAGAATCTCTTTATAATCTGGTTAAGCAGAAAGGAACAACCTAACCTATATTACGCAAATGTATAACTACCAAAACGTATCAGGTACCGGTTCCCACTTTTCTATTTTGTTACCATTTATAGAATACAGTTATAGAAAAAGGAGAGTTTTTATGTTTGCTGTCTTACACAATTATCTCAAATACCTATTTTAGTTGTAGAAGGTCAACTAGATTAGATCTTGAAAACAGGAAAATATAAAGGGTGATTCACGAGAATGTACGAGCCTATCATATCAGAAAAGTAGGCAACCCAAAACACATATCACAAGGTACTTCCATGTTATACATTTTTATTAATTGTATTATGAATCAGGCATCAGACAGTTACTGGCTTGAGTAAAGCTCATTGAAATAAAACAAAGTTTGAATACTATGAATTCGAATGGAGAAAATACCGACAAAATCTTAACAGAAAAAATCTGGCTAAAATTTCTTCATGAGACATTGCGACTCTTATTTGGAAGACTACATATGTAGTACTAGCAATATGGTGTTCTCGCGCTCTATCCTCAAGACAACTGTTAAGCATATTAAAAGGTATCTCTGATTCACAACGTTATTAAAAATGTGAATATCGCCGTTCTTTGTGATACCTATTTTGGGCTGTGTTATAGACCAAGCGGTCGTTTTCGTCAGTACGTAACAATCCAATGGAACGGGCTCTTCGGGGAGCGCAGAGAGGAAGAAAGAAGTGGAAAAAACCAGCAACAGGAAGAAAGTTAAAATAGGCAGGCGCTACTCTTTTAAGTCACGGCTAAACAAAGATCTTCGTGAAAAGGCTGAGCACCAACTTATGGAGGATTGACCCTGCGTTATTGTAAAATTGCAAGGCTTAACATATTACACGGAAGGTATATAATATGTGTATATTAAATAAAACGTTTACTCAATCACATGTCAAAATGTTCAAACGAAGACCAGAGTCTGTCTAGCTACACTATTACGGGCCAACCGAGCTTTTTCGTCGGCCCGAAGCAGGAAAGATGGAAATGCCTTCGGCTTAATTCAGGGGAGTAGAGGTGGTTCACGAGAAATGATTAAGGGAAGGAAATCTAATGTAGTAGTATACAGGGTACGTCGAAATTAATGAACGCCACCCTCCAGGTTACAGCTGAATGCAGGTTCTCGTAGGAGGGCCGAGAATCCAGCAGCTTACGGGAATCGAACTCATCTTTCTCCTGTATATAATATTTACAAAGTTAATGCACACAATAGAATACACCAGAATAGAAGATTGTACTACATTTTAACTGCATCCAAATCTATTGAGTAAAATATAGCAAACAAATAGTATAATTTAGAACCGGCAAGAAAACAACTATGGGCTCAACACAGGAGTGATTGGGACGTCCAAATTAAAGAGCACACCGCCATTGGCTTGCGATATTTACTTTAATGAACAGATCTACGCAGCCAGCGACGTTCGAGTTTACAGAATTCATTAAATTTTAACTTTAAGTAATGAATCGCTGGGTACTTTTAATATGACAAGGGAATTAAACTGTTCTAATTCTGAATTACCAACGAAGCATTGGTAAGCATTGGAAGACAACCACTGTTGCCAACATTGGCAAGTTTTACCTTAGTTTCCTTAGGTAAGGAGTAGAGCGATTTAGGTCCTTGAGAAGCATACAAAAATCGCAGGCATGCCCCTGAAGTTTGGATCACGGGAGCGACAATGCAATTGCCCAGATTTTCTTCAGGAAAACGGGAAATTTCGAGGGTTCTTGTTGTCAGGAACAAAATCTTCGCCGCTGTACGGGATTATACCTTGCAACAGCTTAGTGAAAGGATCACGGGGTTAATGGCTGCATTCCGACACAGGTCGAGAGGACAATTTCACTAAATTGTCTTAAACAAAAAGCTAACACTCTGCTAACATTTTTAATACGACACAAGTTGAGAATTATTCTGCCCCAGGCAAGAAAAAAGCGACACGGTCTTAATTTAGCAGAGGCGCTGACAAAAAACTCCTACTCAAAACCACGTGCGTTCACCCTCAGAAGCTTGGGCTGACTTATCTTTCAGTATTTGTCGGCGCTGAGATTTTAACGAGCAACCAGGTCGAACGGAGATCTTAAGTCGACTCCCGAAAAAACGAACGAAAGTAACCGGCATCTGAAAATATTTCGTCATATTACGAAATATGTTGCAAGGGTTCGAGAATAAAATCTTTCATGTGGAACTTCCTGGTCATTCTGCAGACAAAGGGTTCTAAGAGCTGTTTTCGATCGGCGAATGCAGACTAAACATACATGTCCGCGTTCCCTTTCAGGGGTTTCGAAAAATCACCTCCCATAAATTAACCTTTGAAAATAATAAAATAGCAATCGACTACGAGGCGACAGTTAAAATAAAACTTTAATTCATCTGAAGCGGCAAAATCAAACGAACATAATACATTATATATACATCAAGGGCTTCTATACGTCCAAACTTGTTGCTCAGTCAGAGAAAGATGCCAATAAACGGCGTAGCCAATATCAGCTGGATTCACAACACAATAACAGTTATTTATTAAATTACTTAACAAGTAACTATAGAAGGTTGCATTATTTCCTAAAAATATGGCTACTTTTATTTTCCACAAATCGAAGCACTTTTTAAACAAATAATCACTGCTGGCAATCGCCACAAATAACTGTATACATTGATAGTTGTTACTTTAATTCGTCGTCAGGGTAGAGTAGCCAAAACGTTGATTTTCACTTGCTTGATGCCTCGAGGTGGAGAGAAGAGAAAATAGACGGCAGCTAAGATGATGTCACTGACAGCTTAAATCAAGGAACAAAAAACTAAAAGTTGCAAAATATTGGATAATTAGGATTTTTTTGGAACAACGATGAATTAATTATTTAAAACGCTCAGAAACTATACACTGAGATATAGAGTTTTTGTTGGAACGGCAAATCTTTACGAGAACGTTAATGAGGGTAACGGCGTGAATTGTTATCCGTATTAAGCGATACAATAAGACCACAGTATTGTCAACTAAGTTATTGACTTCTGTATGTATTTAATCAGACATTATGGTCGACTCTTATTGCGGGAACACGGTAAAACGGTAAAACTATAAATTATAGAAGCAATTTTTAATCCCACCCTATTTTCACTAATCACAAAAAATCTGCACGCCTTCACTTAGTAGGTTCGACTTTTCTTGTTTCAAGTTTCTTTATTAATTAAAGCAATACAGTGAATCTATCAAACGTTCAATTCAAAAGAACGAAAACCAGGCGAACGCCACAGATCAATTAAATTTTGGTAGTGGTAGGCTCGTAGTCTTTTGGAAATTACCCTGTAGATCTTCGTTCTATTTTTTAAGGTCATTGCGTTACCTATTTATATTTCATTTTATTCTAATGGCATTGTATATACTATGAAGTAAAGCAACATTTAATTCACGAATTTCTAATTTAAAATTTTAAATATAATATGTAGATATAAAGAACTGATAGTTTCTTCATGAATATGTTTTAGATAAATGTGACAAATACTACGGTAACCCAGCTACTTGCAATTTCTAGGAATAATAAAAATCTTAAAACCCAAGTAAGTTTTGAATGTATTATACTTTATTCTTCCATCTAGCAAAAGCACAGTAAATACACCTAGAGAATAGTGCAATTATATTAGTCTATTTGTAAGCTTGTACTGATGTAAATTATAACTCCCATTGTTTCAGATGGAAATTCTTTTGCGACATCTACAAAATCGTAAAATTGAATTTTCAGCTGGCAGCTTAGGAAGTTTAAATCATAAATTACTTACAAGTGTAAGTCAATCCATGGTTGGAGTAATCTATAATATTAATTTTCATTAACTTTTTCAGTTTATGAGTGCTGTAATTACATATCTAGTAATTATAATTCAATTTAATCAGACTTTTAATAGTAAATAAATTAAAGAAAACTGTGAATATTGCAACTAGGGTGGAAATTATTACCAAGTGTTATGATGTATTAAATTGTGGCACGATCACACGAAATAAAAATACTGAAATAATATAAACATGATTATTATAATGTATGTTAGATTTACTATATAAAATATTACTTATAATAAAAACCATATAATAAACAACTTAATTGGTATTATAGTATTATCAAATATTTAAATTTAAACCCTTTTTGAGACATGAAATTAAAACGTAGCTTTATATTTATTATGAAAAAAGATACAATTAAATAAACTTTTTTTACGTTTTTTAACCATAAGCATAGAACAAATATAAACAAAATATTAGAAACATTTAATGTGTTTGTCTAAAGGCAACGGAGATTTTTTTTAAATTTTGGTTAACTAAAAAGTGTTCACGAAATTTTCTTAGAAAAATAAAAATGAAATCACGCAGAACTTCCTAAAAATCGGTGTCTAAAACTATAATTTATTTATTTTGCCCAAGGCAATTCTGTAATTCCCATTCTATTTAGCTTATCTCGGCTCAGTATATTTCGTCCTATACAACAGCTTTAACATGCCCCTACCCCAACTACAACTAAGATACCACAAACACCCTGAGATTCGAACCTAAGCAAGAAGCAGGAATACAATAACTCTGAAGTCAAGCGCCTCGGCCACTACTCTACCGCGGTCTCTGGCGTAAACGTTCTAAAGATGTTTGTTAAATTTTTTGATATGGAGTCATATTTTCTCTCCCTCTATCATCCGGTTTGCGGAGATTGTGTTTTTTTCCGGGTTCCAAGATTTCTCTCCATCTTATTCTGTTTTTCCATTGTCTCGGCTGTATGTTTGTTCTCCACATTCGTTCTTTTATTTTATTTTTCGATGTTCTTCGTGGTCGTCTTGTTTTCATCCGTTGTGTGGTTACTCCTTTCAGTATTTTATTCAATAATCTGCCGTTTTCCATGCCTCTTACGCCTCCGCCCCAGTACTAGTTGCCTTCTTCCTAGCTTTTTTACACTACCATGCTTTTCCTTTATAATATATTTCATTTCTTGATTTATGATGATTTGTTTTCCTGACTTCCTGGCTGATTTTCTCAAGAAGTCTCTTCCGTAAGCTCTCAGTTAGTCTTTTTGTCATTTGCTATGTCGCTGCTCCGTATAGGACTACACTCTGTAATAAGTTATTGTATCATAATTTCCTGGCCCACCTTCTCAAGAAATCACTTCCTTAGGCTCTCAGTTAGTCTTTTTGTCATTTGCTATGTCTATGATCTGTATAGGACTAGACTCTACAATAAGCTATTGCATTATGACTTCCTGGACGATCTTCTCAAGAAATCTCTTTCTTAGGTTCTCAGTTAGTCTTTTTGTCCTATGCTATGTCTATGCTCCGTACAGGACTACACTCTGTAATATCGTACTGTATTATGATTTTCTGGCTAATCTTCTCACGAAATCTCGTCCTTAAGCTCTCAGTTAATTTTTTTGTCATTTCCTATGTTTATGCTCCGTATGGGACTATACTCTGTAATAAGGTATTGTATCATGATTTCCTGGTTGATCTTCTTAAGAAATCTCTCGTTTAAGCTCTTGGTTAGTCTTTTTGTCATTTGCTTTGTTTATGCTCCGTATAGGACTAGACTCTGTAATAAGATATTGTATCATGATTTCCTGTCTAACTTCTCAACAAATCTCTTTCTTAGGTTCTTGTTAGTCTTTTTGCCACATGCTATGTCTACGCTCCGTACAAGACTACACTCTGTAATAAGGTATTCTATGGTAATTTCCTGGCTGATCTTCTCAAGAAATCTCTTCTTTATGTTCTCAGTTAGTCTTTCTGTCATTTGCCATGACTATGCTCTGTATAGGACTACACTCTGTAATAAGGTATTGTATCATGATTTCATGGGTGATCTCAAGAAATCTTTTCCTTAGGCTCCAGTTAGTCTTTCTGTCATTTACCATGCCTCCGTTCCGTATAGGACTTCACGCTGTAATAAATTATTTTAACGTGTTTTCCAGGCTGAACTTCTCAGGAAATCACTTCCTTAGGCTCTCAGTTAGTATTTTTATCATTTGCTATGCCCCCGATATGTATAGGACTATACTCTGTATTAAGTTATTGTCTCGTGATTTTCTGGGTGATCTTCTCAAGAAATCACTTCCTTAGGCTCTCAGTTAGTATTTTCGTCGTTTGCTATGCCCCTGCTCTATATAGGACTGTACTCTGAAATAAGTTATTGTATCGTAATTTTATGCCTGACCTACTTAAAAAATCACTTGTCTAGGCTCGCAGTTAGTCTTTTTGTCATTGACTATGCCTGTGCTTCTTCTTTATTGTATTTATCTTGTTCATAAATATTTATATTCTTCACGTCTTTGAATGTTTTCTTTCTCGTCGTTTATTATCAGTGTTTCTGGTTTGCTTCAATGTCTATGTATTTAGTTTTTTCCATATGCATGATTAACCCCAGACTTAAGTAATTCAGGTTCAGTTTTCTGATCATATATTCTATGTAATCTTCATCTTGTAAGTTTTCCACAGCTTTGAGCAGGGAGTTGTTAAATTTACTGAAGTCTTCTTTCGCCTAGCCTAGGCATTTCTTTTCAACGCAATCTTCATAGTTTTATCTTCATTCATACTCCCTACGCGCCCCAGCCGTTGAAACCTGTAGGATTTTACTATTTGCATGATACTCAACTTCCCATGCATTATTTAGGCATTTTATTTCCGTTGCCATTACCCCTCCACCTTCTCACTCCTGAATAGTCTCTCATAATCTTCGAATCCCTTATTTCCAGTCTTCTTTGATTACATTTACTTAGAACACGTAACTCACTTATGTACCTCCCTACCGGTAGAATAACAGCCTTATATATACGCAACTTAACACGCCGTGATGTATTAATCGTCTTAAATATTGGCGGAAACGACGCCAATCCCCTTTATCTAAATGCGCACTTATCTTTGAGCTGTAACCATTTTTTATTGAAATTGATTTTCCCAAATAGCAGAACTTCTTAATTCTAAAAATGTATACGTTTTCCTCTCTTCTATGTTCGTGATTGTAATACTCCCATATTTTCTTGTTTGATCACCACTGATTATCTGCAGACACCTTGTATTTTGCTCAAATGCTCACGGCCATATGCCTTTGCGGGTTTTTCCAATCGCCGTCGTACTTCCTACAGTTCCTCTTTGTTCTTGTGATAAGTGTTCTATAGTTTACATAAGCAATACACTATTGCCTGTGGTGATACATTGTGTCATTGATATAAATCTGACTATTCCTTCATATTTTCTCCAGGACCAAGTTGAATAAGCCGGTTGATGGTGTCTTAAATCTTGATTAACTGTAAACTCTTCTGAGTTGTTCCTGCTACTCCTCACTTTGATTTTACCTTTGTAAGTGTTATTTTAACCAATCTTATAAAATTAAAGCGAACAGGAATAAATGGAAGAGAAGACAAAGTTGTGTTTGCTTTCTTCAAGACAATGCTCGCCTTCATACCGCTGCAGGAACAAACTTTAAACAAACTTCAGTGGGACTTCCTTCCATATACAGCATACAGTTCTTGTCCTGTTCCCGACGATATTTGCTGGCTTATTAAAAAAATTTTAATCGGGAAAAGATTGCAGCTAAAAAACGACGTATAGAAACTGTTGAAGAGTGAATACATCGACAACCTGAATACTTCTTCCAGGAAGGTATTCGAAAACTTCCCGATCGGTGACATAAGTGCATTGCTAGGCAGGGGGACTACATCGAAAACGAATACAATTTTCATCGTTGTAATACTGTATTATCCCTTTTTATAGATGCATTTCTGTTTAAATTTGAAAGCTAATCGTAAATGGAATACCTTTTATAGGTTCCATTTTCTAATAAATAAACTTAAATACAGATATCCTAACTGCTGCATTAATTAAGTTTACCACATACGTTTGTCTATTTTTGCCCTCTTCTAAACTAATATTCTGACCTACTTGAAAACGCAAATTTATTAGTATTTACATAAATTAGTATGACAGAAAAACACTTACCGATGTAAGAAAAGATAAAATCTGTTTAGTTTGCGTGTCTAAGTTGAAAGAAACGTTTTATGTTCATAATTAAAAAAACTATATTCCACTTCAGTAGACAAAAGAGAAGGAACATTTTAGATTAATAAATTGGTTCATTTGCAGAGAACAACAAGTATATACTGGGTTCTAATTATCTAACCAACACGTAAATAGATAATTTTGAAAATATGCTATTGTCGGAAGAAATTAATATTTCACCAACTAGCTACACTAGTTCATCGCCAATATTTTACTTTTCTCGTTTATTCGGTATTACACCGTATGGTATTTCAAAAACGGGAGATCATTTTGTCTTGAAATGGTCACTGGCGTATACAGTTTATAGTTACCTCCTTGGAGCGGTATTCGGTAAGTAAGTTAAGTTTTAAGAGGTTAACAAAACCAGTTAAAAACTGTCCACTTGAAAGAAATATACAGGACGTCGAAGGAAGCGGTAGAAATTTAACAGACAAAGTAAATCTTAATAAATATGAGAATAAAAACTAACCGTTTGCTAGATATGAACGATTTTCTATTTTCTATAAACCTCTATAATGGTGAGGCATTACACTCCAAGAAAGAGTTTGGCCTACAAGGCGGAAGGTCAAAACTCCCGTATTCTTGTTCTCACACCTGGCTATCGTGTGCCAAATTTACGACATGTGGTGATGTGTGATCGCGCAGTAGACAACCGCACAACTCTCTCTCTCTCTCTCTCTCCGTCTCTCTCCTTCAGCGTGTGCCTGTCCAGTGTCAGATTTACGCCTCCCCAATCTCTCTCCACGTTCCTCTATCCACCGCTTTTCTTTGCCATAGCTTTCCAGCGGATTTTCTAAGGTCATCTTCCCACCTCATCCTAGGCCTTCCGGTACTTCTCTTGCCTGTCCATGGTCGGCACGTTGTTATCCGTTTTGTCCATCTGTCGTGGTCTGAACAATAATAACATGGCCAGCCCATTGCAACTTTAATATTGCCACTCTTTCAACTACATCTTCCACTTATGTCTTATTCCTCACCCAATCGTTTGTCATGTGGTCTCTCAGACTAACGCCTAGCATGGCTCGTTCCATCGCTTGCTGTGCTGTTTGTAATAAGTGAATGGAATGTTTTGTTAGTGACCGAGTTTCCAATTCGTAAGTTATATTTGGGAGAATACATTGGTATACCTTTGTTTATAGATGTTGAGCCAGTTCAACTATAAATATGTATCTTAGCTTAGCCTAGCCAAGTCGAATTCTGCGTTTTATTTCATTTCATTGACTGTTTATTTCGAATCCTGTATTGTCCCAAATATACGTATTCACTAATCAGTTCTAGTTTTGTTTCCACATTTAATTTGCAGATCAATTGGCAGATAACTTACCATGACTTTTGTTTTTGATTTATTTATGTTAAAATCTATTTTGCTGGTGATTTCCAGTAGTTCCGTTACTATTTCCTTTGATTGATTTTCACTATCTTCTACGCGTACCATATCATTTGCAAATCGCAAGTGTTCATTGATATTAGCGCCTTTTTCTGCCCTATCCAGCATCTTAAAAGTATTTTCTAAGGCGCTTGTAAATAGTTTTCAGGATATTGTACCCCTTGTCGTATACCTCTTTGTAATTTCACTAGTTCGGTGCTATCGAAAGTTTTAATTGTTATAGTGGCATCCTCATGTAAGTCGGATGTAGCGATTATCTATTTTGCATTTTTGGAGGCTATCTATGACTGACCATGTTTTGATGCAGTCAAAGGTCTTTTGAAAATCGATGAAGGCAAGGTATATTTTCTTATTGTATTCTATAGCTTTTTGTATTAGTTGTCTTAGAGAGTGTATGTGATCCATGGTACTATAGTTTTTACGGAACCCTGCTTGTTCTACGAGTTGCAAGTGGTCTATGCGGGAGGATATTCTGTTTGCTATTATTTTAGTTAATCATTTCCAAAAGTGCGATAGGAGTGAAATAGGTCTGTAGGTTTCGAGGTCATATATACTACCTGATTTATGCAACAGGATAACTATTGAAGTTTTCCACTTGGTGGGTACTTTCCCTTAATCCAAACATTTACTAAATAGATCTTTCAAAGACTCTAGGATGGAAGGTCTTCCATGTTTAATTAGTTCCGAGACTATGCCCTCATTTCCTGGAGCCTCATCGTTCTCCATAGATTTAAAGGAATTTTTTACTTCATACATACTTATTTCCGGTATGTCTTCTGTATAACGCATTGTTAGTCTGGATCTCTTTTTCTTTTTATTGTCGTCGGGCCGGCTAACTTTCGAGGAGTACAGATTTTGGTAAACTCTTTCTATGCGATATAGAATTTCACTTCTTTCTGTCAGTATTATGCCGTTCTCATCAGAAAGTTTTAGTATAGTAGTTGCTCCGGGGGATATTTGACGCTTGAATACTCGAAGTCCGCCGTTCTCTACAATGACTCTTTCTACCAAATTTTTGTTGATATTCGAAATATCCTTTCTTACTTTCTTTCTAATATTTTTGTTTAATTCCCTTAACCTTCATCTCTATTTGGCTGCAATAAGACGTTCCTTTATTCCTTCATGCTTTGTTTTGTTTTCGCGCTTATTCTATTTGTGTTTTCTTTTGGTGTTTATACCAACGATTTTATCTGCATTTGTAATCGTGTTTGTCATTTCTTCACTCAATTCTTCTATTGTTAAATCTTCACAATCTCGTATCGTAATCTCAATCTCTTTTTGGTAGACCTCTTCTTTTTCTGTTAATGCTTCCGTGTTGTATTTGTATTTTTTCACCTGCATCAGCTTCTGTTTTTCAAAAGTAGTTGCTAGTGAAATTTTCCAACGAACCATTCGGTGGTTACCACCCGTACGTAAAACATTTAGCACATTGAAATCTTGAACTATATACTTCTTGTCGGTGATTATAAAGTCAATTTAATTTTCTGTTACTCCATTTGAACTTTGCCATGTCCATCGTCTGCGAATCTTCTTTTTGAAGAACATGTTTATGAGATAGATGTTGGTAGATGTTCCCCTATCCGTCACCCGGGGAGGCGCCCGATGGGGGTCTAGCAACCCCACACGGGACCGCACTACTACCCCTTGTTTATTTGAACGCAGGTATCCAATTATTTAAGGTGACTGGATAGGTCGCCCGCCAGAACTCGAGTCGGGGATTTAAACTCCCGACCTTCCGCACTGAACCCCAGTGCTCTAACCACTGGACCACACAGACGCTATTAACCTTTAAAGTAAAAAACACAATTACTTGTTTATGTAATATTTTCATAGCAGATGTTTAAAACCTTTGTTATAATTCCATACAGTCTCTATTTTTTAGTATCAGGTTCCCTCTACGGTGTAGCATCTCATTCCAAGTTTAACCACGAAAAAGGTGAATATGTAGTGTACTTTGGAATTGTGCTTGGAAATATTATAACTATTGTATTGATCTTCGGGGCTCCACTGCGTACAGCAAAGTTGTATTCGTATATACGCTGCATAAATAAGGTACTGTACTTACTGAAAGGTAACACTTAGTTTATAAAGCCTAAATAGATATTTTATGCCATTGCTCAAAAAGCAAGTCAGTGTAATATGCAACCATCTAAAGTAACGGATAAGTGGTATATTATTGTAATATAATAGAAAGTATATGTTGGATTGCGTCAACCATTTTTAACAGGGTGCAACTTAGCTATCCCGCCTTGTATATATTTTTGATATTTTCATATAAGAGGCCTAAACTGGAGTAAATAATCTGACTTTTAATTATTTTTAGATAGATTCCATTCTTCCCACAAGTATTTCGAAGAAAGCAAGATACACCTCGATAACAGCCCTGTCCGTTATTTTTTTAGCAATGACAATGCAAGTGTCTGCGTCAATGTATTCAATGGCAGTACGAGATCCAATCAATTTACTTCATTTTTTACCAAACAGTCTGCAACAGACCTTCATATTAATAGTATTTGAATGCCAATATGCCCATATGGTTTACTGCATAACGCGAAGAATTAAACTTATTAATAGTTTCTTGGAGTCAGTGCAAAGCAGAGTAAACGCTCAGAATAATAATGGCTCAAATTGTGGAACAGGTAAGAATTAAATAATGCTTAAAGGTATTAGGCTAGGGCCATGCTTGCGTTCAGGTCGCCGCGACAATGTCAAATACATGTAAAATTTTTTGTCCTGGCCATGGTATTACGACCCGACAGCGTTTTTGGTCAGTAAAATCATGCTTTCGATGGATGATGATGTGATGTTAGCAATAATTTTCTCAAGTTGTAATAAGAAAAAGCGCAGAAAAAGGAAATACATTGTTCATCCAGTTAACTCACAAAGACTCACATGTGGACAGTTTCACACATTATTTAGTGTTCTCAGAAATCACAACGAAAGATTCTTTTCATACTTTAGAATGGGTGTATCTTCGTTTGACGAACTTTGTTCGTACGTGAAAAAAGAAATACAAAGGCAAACGACAACATTCAATAACGCCATCTCAGTGGAAGAACGGCTTGCAGTAACCTTAAGGTAAGTTGAATTGTTTATTTTGTAATAATGAAGGTGAATGTACCACGTATCTCAAAATTAAACTACGTCAAAAAGGGAAGAATCGTTAGATGGTGGAGACCTAGCTGTTGAAGTGTGTGATGCCGAAAACAAATCTGTGCAAGTCGAAGACACCGCTGGTTGTATTACTGTAGGAGATGGAGCTGGTTGGTTCGTGGAAGATGACGCTGGTTGTTGTATTTTATAGCCGGTGGTATACACTGGTTGGCTAAAATTTGCATAATTCTGTTGGGGATATGCAGGAGGATTATAAGACCCTGATAGTGGTTGATAAACAGTAATGGGTGTTTCAAAACTTAATGCTTGCTGCATCACTTCCGTGATTTTCATGCGGTTCCATCATTTTGTTCGATCACTAAACTTCCTGAACATGGGCAAAAGGGACAATAAAAATAACCTGTCGCCATCATTTTCTTCACCGATACTCCTCGACTAAATGTGCCAAAGAACTTCGTCTGCAAAAGAATTCCCCTTTCTTTTTTTCACTTCGACGAATAGAGCGAACATTGGAAACAGCCAAAGTTGGTGTGGCCGTGGTGTCTAGATCGCGGTTTTCATCATTTTCATTTTCACCACCTTCTACCTCTCCATCATCGATGTTTGTTAGAGTTCTGCAAATAACGTTGTAATTTAATATGTGTCTTGAAGCTAAATTAATACTAAAATACTTACGGTCCGCGGTCTGTCTTCCAAGGTATCAAGCAGGAATAGCAGTTGATCAAAATACACATAGCGTTTTCTTGTTCGCTTGCCACTTCCATTAGGCAGTTTTTGTAGACGCACTTCTCTGGTAAAGGCGTCCCGTATTGACTTCCATTTCTTTTGAAGTTCTTTCACTGCAAAAATAAATTGTTATATTATAGGTTTCTGTAACATTAAACATCAAATTAACATAACAGTGGTATATAATGGAATGTTTATTCGTTTTTTTACACGTAGTCGAGTACGATGATATTTTTATTTTCAGATTCCTTGCAACTGGAAATACGTTCAGATCACTATCATTTGAATTCCGTCTGCGAAGCAGTACTATATCTGTAATTGTATGGGAAACTGTAGTGTAATATGGACATGAAGCATAAATTTATGTCAGAGTCAACGACAGAAGACTGGACGAAAATCGCGGAAGATTTTGAAAACCGTACCAACTTCCCGAACTGCCTTGGTGCCATTGATGGCAAGCATGTGAGATTGGTTAAACCAGCGCACTCTGCATCACAGTTTTATAACTGTAAGAATTTTTGTTCCATTGTATTTCTCGGTTTGATTGACGCAAATTATTGTTTCATTACTATTGACGTAGGAGGATACGGAAAATCAGCAGACTCTAACATTTTCTGACAGTCTGTGTTGAATCAAAATTAACGGCAGGTTTTTTAAACCTTCCACAAAAGAGACCTTTGCGTAATTCTGAACCAGAGATACCAATGCCATTTGTTTTCGTAGCGGACGAAGCTTTCGCTATGAGCGAAAATGTTATGACACCATATGCAAGAAAAAACCTTGATAACAAAAAAGAATATTCAATTATCGATTATCCAGAGCATGGGATTTATAGAATGTGCTTTTGGCATTTTAGCAAACAAGTGGCGAATATTTCATACTGCTATACACCTCGATCCAGATTTTGCAGTTATCTTAGTTTCAGCTGCCTGCGTTCTCCACAATTTTGTCAGGTTGAGAGATGGTTACAAATTTGAAGACAACCTGACCTGTGACATGATAGATATACTAATAATAGGCACAGGTGGTGCAGCTAAAAGCGCAAAACACATCAGAGATTCTTTTGCTAATTTCTTTGTTAGCCCGGCAGGGAACGCTCCCCGTGGCAGTATGACATGATATGTATCATATACAATATATGCATTACTATAACCTTAACAAGTTTCCAAATTGTTGATAACTATGTAGTTTCAAAATTTTCTGAAATGTGGGCATAAACTACAATGCGTACGTTTTCTTACCTTCTTTGTTTTTGTCTTCCATAGTTGTGGCCTGGATTGAATTTCGTTAATGAACAGCTCAGTATCAAACATTTTCACTACACTTCACTTGTGTCTGTAGCAGACAAGAGCGCACTACTTCTGCTGCAGGACTGATGTCATAGACGCGACTAGTTACGACCTGAACGCTAGTTAGGCCACCTACATAAGAAACAATGGGGAGCGTTTTTGTCGCTGCGTCGCGAAAACGCTGCTAAAAGCGTTTTCGCAACTAGTCGTTGTCGCGGGTCGCAAATCTGGCCACCTACATAAGAATCAATGTAACGCATGACTGCGACCTGGTAGCGGCGGTCGTGTCGCGGCGACCTGAACGCAAGTATGGCCCTAGCCTTAATGATTGCTACGATCGTAGTGTAAAAAACCGATCCACCATTTTACAAATGTTATGTCAGAGTAATATTACAATATTTAGATTTCAGAAAAGGTATGTC
Organism: Limonius californicus; assembly: GCA_014611495.1. Classification (NCBI taxonomy): domain Eukaryota; kingdom Metazoa; phylum Arthropoda; class Insecta; order Coleoptera; family Elateridae; genus Limonius; species Limonius californicus. The sequence continues at coordinate 25,150 of JABXWE010002920.1, read as the reverse complement.
AATAAGCAGGACAATCCTTGTATACTATTTGTATATGAAGGGAAAACATCTATAAGATCTTGGAAAACTATATACTTTTATCAGTCGTCTAAACTTTTACAGTTGTACTTTACTTATCGTTTAGTTTTCGCTTTAAATATAAGAACAATATAATTGGAAAATTAAACATTCGGTAATATTCAATTTATTCCATGCTATATACAATCTGTTCTTTATTTAAGGAACAATAGGTAATTTTTATGATCTATACTATTACAAATTGTTATGTAGGGATTAATACTGTAATCCTTCCCTTTTCTTAATTTAAAGCTAATTACCGTGTTAGTCATTTATATGATTACATGGATTTCACTGTATAACATTGTATTTGGTTTATACTATTTAAATCTGTCAGCTAAGACCGTCCCCTTGAAACTTTTCAACTGCCTCACTTCTCCTGTATTGTCTGTTAATTTATCCGATAATTCATTTGGATGAATTTCGAGTCTATTATGATATTTCTCACTAGGTTTTTGATTTTTTGCGAATGGACGGGAATTGAAGATCACGCTCGATGATAAGATTTGGTACGAACCATGGGGCATCCACTATTAATCGGATTATTTTATTCTGGAACCTCTGTTGAATTTCAAGATTGGAGGTACTGGCAGTCCCCCATAGTTGTATGCCGTATGCCCATACAGACTTAATTATAGCTTTGTAGACGAACAGTTTGATCTCGAGTTAATGTTGTGATTTTCATCCAATCATGCAATACATTTGACGAAGTTTCAGACTAAGTTGTTGTCTTTTGTACATATGTGCTTCCGCAATGTTATTCTTCGGTCCAAGTGCAGCACTATGTATGCGGCGTCATCTTTCTGTGGCACTGGTCTTCCATTTAAAGTTACCGGTGGGCAAGAGCCTTTCCTCATAGTGAAAGTTGCATATGTGGATTTACCTTCGTTTACTTTGGCATTCCAGGTTTTTAGCCATGTTTGGATTTTATCGAGGTTAACGCGTAAATTTCTAAAAGCAGATATTGGATTTGTGTGGGAAGCCCGGACTGCCGCGAGTTTCGCCACTGAGGTTAGCTGATGGATGGTAGATCTGCCGTATACAGTACGTGCAGCACAGGGCCCAAGATACTACCCTGAGGTACTCCAGACTGGACAATGATAAGGTTGGTATATTCACTTTGGTGTTTGACTAGGAATTGTCTATTACTTAGGTAGGATTTGTCGATTTGGTAGTAGGTAATGGTGTAGCAGGTTCTGTTTCAATTTATAACAGAAGGCGAATGCCTGACTAATATTGGGAAACGCAGTGGAACAGTATCTTCTGCCTTCTAGGTGTTTGTTTATTTGGTTATGTATCTGTTCAGTTGTGCCATGTTTGTTACGGAAGCCAAACTAATGTTAGGGACTAACTTCTTTACTTCTAGTATTAGTTTGAGTTTTTTTAGGAGTAGTTTCCCTAGAACTTTGGATAATAAGGGTGGGAGGCTAATATGTCCGTATGATGTTATTTCATGCTGGTTTTTGCCAGATTTAGGTAACAGAATAATTCGCGCAACCTTCCATTGGTTGCGGAAATATCCCAATCTCAGTACTGCATTGAAAATTACCGCAATCGTTTTTTGCATTTTTTGTTGGTTCTTGAAGAACCTTTCCTGTAATTAGGTCGTAGTCTGGTGCCTTCTTTTTGGATTAATTTCGATTAGGATGACTCCTTGAGTTTGAATTTCAGAATCGGCAAGTCCATTTGAAATGGTGTTTCTAGAAAGCTTGATATTAAATTTCTTTCCTCTGGGATGTGGTGTAAGTACCCTTGATAGATGTTCCAGGAATGCTTCGACTTTTTCTTTGTCTGTTCTACATCGTTTTTCATTGTTGTCTTTGATTGGTAGTATTGATTCCTGTGGCCGCTTTATTTGACTAGTCGCCTTCCAGAGTGCGTAATCGCTAGCTACGGTAGATGATAGTTTACTTAAATAATCCTGTATAGCTTGATTCTTGAGATTGAAAAGTAGTGTCTTCAGATATTTAATGGGTTTATTGGGTTTTCTTGTGTTCTCTGACGTTCTGAATCTTCTACTTGAGTTTCTGTTTTTAAAGGGACGTTTAAGTTGATGAATAGTAGTAATATTATCAAGTTATTTGATATGTGTATCCGTCTAGGAATTATTTTAAAAAATAACAAAATTATTAGTCTAGGAAGTAATGTCTGAACCTCTGCAAAGATTTTATAAAAATATGAAATAGTGCTGATTACATTAAAACTAGGAAACTATGCAAACAGTTTTGTATCGTAGAGTTTCATCCATATTAAAAATATGTGTAAATTCTTCAGCTTTTGTTTGTATACTCTATGTTAATTGTTTGCTGTTTGCTGCCTTACATCTATTTAGATTTTACACTGAGTGTTTCACGGAAGAATAAGAGCCTATAATTCGAAAAATAGGCAACCCAAAAATACACAGCACAAGGTAAAGTTAGATATCGTATACGATATGTATTTCGGGTTGCCTATTTTTGGAATAGTAAGTTCGTACTCTTACGTAAACCGCCATGTACGCACTTTTCATATCCTTAGTTAATTTTATAAGTGACCATTGTTTTTTATTTCTTGTAGATAATTTTAAAGAAGGTTAAGTTTTAAGGTTTACCAATAATATTAGATACAGCGTTCATAACATTTTTTTGTTTTCTATTCACCAACCCCGTGCATATTTCTCTTAACAGCATTCTATACAGTATAAAACACTTTAGACTTTAAGACCTTCTGCAAAAATGTACTGGATCGTAAAAGTGTAATAGAAAATATTATTTTTCACTCGGAGTCAAAACGCCTCAACAATCGAGCAAATAACTTTCTTAACTTGCTATTAACAAACTAATGTATGTGTAACGAAGGAAAACGTATGAAATGCCATTTGGGCTAGTTACTAAAGTAAATATTATTTTATTTTATTAATTAAAATAAAATACGCAGTTTCTTAAATTTTAGAGAAAATAAACAAAATTTAAAATATATACCTAATATTTTAACATATGCAAACTATGTTTTACAATTGTCTTTTTAGGTGCAAAATATGTTTTTTGTTATACTGCGATAACATATTTTTATGTATGGAGAAAAATTATTTCAGCTGAAAATGTGATGGAAATGTCAGCAACTACACATTTCGACATTACAATATCCAAGCAAAAAATGTTTCATTAAGCATTAGAAACATATTTGCAACACAAAAAAGCTTCTTAAGATTTAATCAATAAAGAAATTAATGGGAAAAAGATTTGCCAGTTATTGAAAAGATATTTCAGAATTAAGTTACAAAAAATGCTTATGTGGAAAACTATAAGATAAAATATTAGTTTTGCCCCAAAAAGGCGCTAATTGAATGCAATCATTCAAAACAGTTTATATACGTTACTAGTTAAAACAATGGTTTATATTGATTGATAACATCATCATAAATTAATTTCTAGATTTGTTTTCAAATAGTATTATTTTTTAAGTACTTGCTACTTGATGAATATGACAGACAGCATATCATTTTACGATTTCTTACAACGAATTTTATGAATCACTATTGTTTATTACAGAATTACTGAATATTAAATTACGAAAACAGTTCAATGATGTCCAGTATGGTCTACAATTAGCAAAGGCATACAGTTTGGTTTGCGATGCTGTAGATCACATGAATGATCTATTCAGCTATGCTATTACGGTAAGAGGCACTTTCTAATTTTGATGTATATTAAATCTGCATGGTTGTTTGTTTTATTAATATGTATATATGTATATGTATATTGCTGTGATATTACAATGGGGGGCTTGAATGCTAATTGGGCATAAGTGGCATCTGAAGGTTTCATTGTGATTTGTTGTGTAAATTAATAATATTTAAAAAAAAATGGGATTTGACAGCTTGACAGTTTTTCCATCTGTCATAAACCTTGTAATTTCATTGGTTGTCAACTAAAAATAAGCTTCTAAATTCGATTAAATAATTGTTTCATTCATTCACTTTTGAATCGCCGTCGGGACAAGACGTGTTTTCCGTCTCAAAATAACTTCTTCCGTCAACGATTACTAAATTATGAATTGGAGATTACTTTTGTTGTGTGGTTTCTAAATAAAAAATGGTAAAGTACGGTGTGTGGGGAAGAGCTGGTAGTCCACGGAGAGCCGTACCAACCTGGTGGAGGTGAATGCAGGCTCTTCACCAGATGGGTAGCTGTCCAGGGGCATTTTAGCGTGCCTAACTACAGTGAAAAGTTGGTGCTGATAAAAGCTAAACTAGTTACGGTGACAGTAAAGCAAAGTGAGGGTTGAAAGAATTTGCACGAGTTTTTGTTTTAACGGTTTCAACTTTTTGAACGAGACGAAGCCACGAGTAATTCCCTGAGATAACAGTTTTATGTTTGAGCTACTTGGCGTAAGTTGTTTGTTTTATACCATGACTTTTATTACATAGCAACCTTTTGTCGCTACCAACGTGGGGCTATAATTATATATATTTGTTTAATCTCAAATTAAACATGAATTTTTTTTAAATATTTTAATTGTATTTTGTAATTCTAGTGACCTGATTATGACATTGTAGGTTTACAATTCAGCTTAATAATTATTATTGCATAGCTCAGGTTACACAACATAATATAGTAATTTAATGAAAATGCAACTCAGCGTCAGCAGTTGAGTAAATTGCACTTTAAAATAGGATAGTATAATGCTGTATTTAGCTTTAATTATTGTATATAAACGAAGAATCTTTTTAATAAAGACAGTAAAGAACCAAACTCGTTCTTACTCAAATACGTTCTATGACCAGAGCCTAAAATCTTTGGGGGTGAGGCTGCCCTCAGCATAGAACCCTTCAGTTATCAGTAACATGACCACAACGTCTTAATTCCTTGACCCCAGTCTGGGCTAGGAGCTGATCAACTCAACTAAAGTGTTTTTAAAAGAAACACTTCAAAAAAAAGAACTTCACAGTAAATCAAAACTAACTGTTGAAGGCTTTTTTACATGGTCCTTCGAGCCAACCTTGAACTAAGCACCGCCTTAAGTTCCAACAACACCAGCTGAAACGACGTCTGGTGATACAAACAATAAACAACACCTCCAAGAAGGAAGGAAAACCAGGAGTTCGAGAATTTACGACTCTCAGCTCCAAAACCTGTGCCTTAGGACCTGGACGCCTGGCACCCAGCCCGGGGATCTCAGCAAGAAGAAACCCCGGAAGCTCAATCTAGCAGAAATCAATCTGCAACACCAGCTGCAACGACGTCTGGTGCTACAAACAATCAAAAAATTAACTGTTGAAATTTACATACAATTTTACAACAGAAGCTGCATCCAGCAAAATAAATAATTCATTTAATTAATTCTAAATTCCAGCAAAATGGAAGAATTAAACAAATTAGCTGCCGATCAACAAGAATTGGGGCAAGTAATCCAGAAGCTGTACAGCAACCTAAAAAAAGACCCAGCTTCAAGAAAAACCGAAGAGTACTTTATTAACCGCTTAGCCAACTTGCAGCAACACTGGGAAGACTTCACAAATAATCATTCCAAGATGATAGCACTACAACTGCCAAAACATAATTACTTCGAAAGTAAGTATTATGAGCAAGTAGAAAAAATCTACGCAGAAGTCAAAACCTACCTCATCGAGGGTCTACAAAAGAAACCAGCAGCAGTCTCGCAGAAACCCATTAATCCTCAAAAAAGAGACAACGAGCAAGATCCAGCCAAGAAACTGGAATCAAATCCCGGACAAGATGCAGCACAACAACTAAGACTTCGAAAACAAGAGGTAAAAATTCAGGAAATTACAATCCTTCTACATGAAGCTACAACAGCACTAATTCAGGAAAAAAGCAAAATTCGCTACAAAAGGCTACAGGACGACATAAAGAAACAGTGGGAAGACATCGCATCCCTCCATGAGGAAATCAAAGTCTATGAAACAAGATACACAGATGTCTATTTCTCCAGCAATCAATATTCACTCCTGAGGCAGGAGACCGACAACATCAAGGAGCAACTAGACGAGAAGATACAAAAATTCTCGGAAGCAACATCTCCAGCCAAGCAGTATAACATCGCTCTTCCTCCAATAAAAATCCCAATTTTCGAAGGAGATTACGAAAACTGGACATCATTCCACGACATCTTCCTCAAGGTAATCCATTCCAACACCAACATGAGTGCAGTAGAGAAGATGCAGTATTTGAAGACCCACATCCGAGGGGAACCAAGCAAATTAATTCAGCATTTGCAAATTGCAGAAGTCAACTACGAAACCGCATGGAGCATCTTAAAAAGCAGATACCACAACACAAGGCTCCTACTGTCCAAACTACTGAAGAAAATCTTCAACTTGCCAACCATGCACCAGGAGTCAGCAGATCAAATCAAGCAACTGCATGACACAGTAACCGAATGTCTTCAAGCAATCAACAACATGGGCATAGACACCAGTCCATGGGGACCAATAATCAGCCACATTATAACAAGTAAATGGGACGCCGAAACAAACAGACTCTATGAACAATCACTGCGATCTCCTCACGACATACAAGAGTTCGAAACAGTAATGGACTTCCTGAAAACAAGATTCCAGTCCCTGGAGATCATCTCAGAAATCAAGAAGAAAGAAGAGAAACAATATAACCCCTCAAATCAACAAAGATGGCACCAGCCAACGTGCAAGCTATGCAAATTTCAGCATCAACTCTCACGCTGCTCCAAATTCGGGGCACTACCTGTATCCGAGAGGCTCCGAGTGGTGAAAGAAAACAGGTTATGTAACAACTGCATGAACCACAGCTACTACGAACCGTGTCCCTCCTCCAAGTGCTGCCAGATATGTCGAAAGTCACACCATACGCTTCTTCACAGAAGCCAAAATCCACAGCCAAGAAAAACCTTCAGCACCAGCAGAACAACATCCCATGTCACGACGGCAACTGAACAGTCCAGCATAGAACCCTTCAGTTATCAGTGACATGACCACAACGTCTTAATTCCTTGACCCCAGTCTGGGCTAGGAGCTGATCAACTCAACTAAAGTGTTTTTAAAAGAAACACTTCAAAAAAAAAGAACTTCACAGGGAATCAAAACCTAACTGTTGAAGGCTTTTTTTACAGAGGCAATTTAAATTAGATGTATTTAAAATTAGATGTAATCAAAGTTAGATATTAACAAACACGGACGCAATGACTATTAGATGTACAGTGAGTGAATCCTCGCTTAATGGGAATATTTTGTAACATGAACACCTCTTCGTTATTGACAGTTTTGTACAGTTCTAAATTGGCACTGTATATGTATATATTCAACATAGCTGACACCTTTCTATAATGTATATTATGTTTGTGCTAGTCCCGTATGAAGCGATCTCATTTTAAATGAGCCGAGTTTTATCGAAAATTAATGAAATCATTATTAAATCAAAGTTAGACGTAAGAGAAATTACTCACAATTATATGTAATTAAAATTAGATGTATGGAAATTGTTTGATCACTATGAGAGAGTACATCAACAACCCCCCTTATGGGAGAGGCCCTTGCCCAACAACGGGATATTGCGGGCTAATAAAGAAATAAAGTATGGAAATTAGATGTACTCGTAATTAAATGTTAACAGGCGTGGATGCAATGGATAGTAGATGTAATGAAAGTTAAAACAGTACTTTGCTAATTTTAAGTTCGTAATGTACATTTTCTATAGGGCGATCGAAAACTAACTCAGTTCCAGTAGGTTAAAGAAGATTTCATTAGAGCGTCATAGAAACGGTGTGTTAGTGATGGTGGCTTTGCAAAATGTTAACTAATTAATCTATTTTCCATCCACTTCTATAGATTTTCTTCCCGATCACACTGTATAGGAATGTTGCAACAGCTGATACTAACCTCGAAAAAAGCACTTCGTTTATTAATATTCTATTTGACTAAATTGTTGTTTATCAATTGTTTGCATGTCAATCCACAATACGTTTGTTTGGATGTACTTATACAATTACAGTCTAACTTAATTTATACCGTGTAATTTTTTTCATTGCGCTAGAATTATATTTCCTCACTTACAAATTGCATCTATTAACTGCACAAGAAATAATTAATGATCAAAACATTCTTCCAGTACAGTTACCTATATATATATTTTTTATTACTTGCAATAACATAGCTTACACGCGTGTAATTGTTCTATGAATACTACTCGGAATTTAGAAGTTCGATAATCAACCTGCCAAGGTTCCATTATAAACACGAATTATTTAAGTTCAAACTGTATTCTACAGAATTTTGAGTTCGTCAAACATCAAAGTGTGTCCATCATTATTTACGTGCATGTGTCGACGTAACACCTACTCTCTTCCACTTTCGTCTGACTGCATATATTTTGATTATTTTATCTTGCACTTGAAACCAGTTGTTCACCTTAAGTTGAAGCAATTTTATTTTGTTTGTTGAAGCCTATTTAGCAGTATGGGAAAAGTGCTTTTTTTATATATACTTATTCTATAGTTCATGACGTTTCAGATTTTCTTGGCCGTTGTGAAATATGTGAGAAATGATGTATTTAGACAGATACCTACAATTACAAACAACATTACCGAAAATTTCTGTTCTTACATCGTCTGTGTGTAATAATAATAACAATATGTAGATATGGAAATGTGTCAATTGTTTACTAATTAAATCTAGAGTAGCTTTAGAAGTATTTAATTTCCAAAGAATAATTGAATTGCAAAGTATTTTAAACAACTTTAGTATAAATACAGAATTAATATAAAATATGAGGAATCTGTTGTCATTAGTGCCTGTTAGATATTAAAATCGTAAAATGAAAATGAAGATGATAAAGGAAGGAATATTGTTTGAAGGAGAGGTAGAGTTGTAAGTACAAAATAGCAGGTGCCCTAAAAAACAAATTTATAAGAAAATAAACAAGAATTATGGTGTATTAGTCAAAAGTTAGTATAAATAAAAATTAAAAACGAGTTTGCTCTGTCGAAACATCAAATACCTGAGCGTAATTTATTTACCGCAAACGATCCAAAGAGAAAAGTGGCTAATTAGGTGACTAAATATATTTGAGTAATTGGCTGCAGATCTTTGAAATTCTTGGAGCACGTATAATTAACACGGAAAAGATAATCTGGCAAAGACTCGGCGAAATTAAGTGCGATTAATTACTCATATAACGTAACCCTTGATATATTTGGCACTTGGTGGTGCGATGTCTGGGAACGTTTCGGGTGCGCGGCTTTGTTGTACTCCCGGCAATGAATGAAAACAATTTTTGTGTTCCCGATATTGTCGAACCGGGGAAATTTAAAAAACAAAGACTAGTATTTGGTAGAATGGGTAATCCGGAACAATTCACTCTGTGACCCAAATATTCCGCGCCGCACAAACCAGATGGGTGGCGATTCTGTCATCAAATAATACCTATTATCTCTATCCAGCAGTGCGCGATTAGTGCAAATAAGGCCTAGTATTATATAATTACCCTGCCTATTATACATCATTAAGCAGATAACATTAACACTCGCGGCGAATAATTAATATGCATCCCGAATTAATTCCACTTTAAAAGCTAATTATTACGTATAAGTATTATTATTCCCTGATTTACAATAGCAAAATTTTAATTAAGTCTCCAAGTAAAAGTTGTCTAATTACCGAGCTTGCATTACGTGCTAAGAGCAAAATTCGCCGGAGAATAGGGTTGTGTATTAAACAGCGGCGCCCTGTGCGAAAGGGTGCATAAAATTCATAACCTTGCCCTATTTGAATTAATAAAACGGATAGCTCGGTATAATATTGTTATATTTCGTGCACTGTGGTGGCAGCAGCTCGGGTTAAATGACCTATAACCGACAGATTTGCAACTTCTACTACGGTGTAATGTGGCTGTTATATTTACAAATTGTTTTTATGAATAATGCCCAGCTTTAACTCGGGCAACATGATTTTATTGCCCTATAATTTTCGCCGTAAAACATAAATTCATAAATTCGCGAGGATGGTTATCCCACATGACGCGGACACCAAGGATGATTATTAATAACAATAATTGGATTTGCTCCGTATTAAATACAATGACGCAAATTATTGCACTTCAGCGAACAAGCTTAGCGTGATTAACATACTTTTAAGGGATAAGTCCACAATAATGATGTGAAGTGAGCCCAGCGACCCGGAGGAAGGGATGTGGATTAAATCGACCGAGCAGCTGAGGGATCAGGAAAACTATATAAAACATATCTTCGTTCCATCTGAGTGAGCTGCATGGGACAACTAATATGTCCCAATGCATCTCTTCATCACCGGCAGGATTAAATCGCCAGCCGTGCGACAACTACATATGTAAGTGGGTGTAAGGCACATGCCATTTACATAGATTTGTACGCCGATCCGACAAGACCCACTAATAACGCTGTTTACAAAAACCCACCTTTTACTGTAACAAGACTTAAATTTATTGGACGTGTCGACTCATTTTAGAAACAGACAAATGTAACTTACTGAAAGCACAAACAGGAAATCAAACGTTTTACTACGTTTTTTTGAGTAAAACATGACTCCTAATAAAACTACTTCTTAATTAATGAATGCATCTGTTAAAAATTTCTGTTTCTGCAAATAATTTTTAATTAGAACAAATTATTCTCTAAAATAATACAACTCACTTGCCAGTGTTTTTCTACTATCCTCTAGTTATTACTAACTTAAACACTAATTTACTACAATTAACTACAGGGTTGCCAGATGTAAGCTACACGCCCCCGTTTCTAATCCCCCCCATGTATTATCAACTTAACCATAGAGTCACTCAACTAAGAAAGTTCAATACATGGTTGCCAGATGTAAACTACACGTATCTTGTTATTCTCAACTTAAACATCTGGCCACTAACATAGTAAAGTTCAGTACATGGTTGCCATATGTAAACTCTACGTCGTGTATTTTACCACTCCCCTTTTGTTATTACCAACGTAAACATCTTCTTCTTCTTCTTCGTCTTCTTTGTATAGGCCAATGGCCTGTTAATTACTTACAATAGAGTAGGTTCTGTGAGCCCTCTTTGCACTTATGCCGGGCAGGAGGCTGATCTAACCCGTCAAAGAGAGAAGAGAAGTTCCACTATAAGGTTTATGATTGTCAAAGATGTTTGTATGACAACCGGGACCGACGGTTTGACGTACCCTCAGAAGCACGACCGGTTGCATATGCCACTATAATTGGTCTACCCATCCAAGTACTGACCAGCGCGGATTGTGCTGGACTACGAATACCGTTTGACAGGCGTCTGCAGCGCTCCGCTATGAAACCGATAAAACGTAAACATAGAACCACTAAACTAAGGAAGTTCAGTACATGATTGCCAGATGTAAACTAAATGTCGCATGTTTAACCACGTTCCGTTTGGTATTACCAATTGAAAACATAGTTACTCAATTAATAAATATCAGTACATGGTTGCCACCCTATTAAACGTAACATACAAGATCTTTTCTAATATCCTATTCGAACGACTGAGACCATGTACTTACTGAGGAAATAATAGGGAAATGCCAGTGTGGATTCCAACAAGGTAAATCAACAAGAGATCAAATATAAATTATTAAAGTTTACTACAGGGTTGCGACGAATGGCGCTTTTGCAGTATAACGTTACATTTATTTATAAAATTACCTGAACTGGTTGAATTAACATTTTTGTTAGCAATTTTCCTATCATTATAAGTAAATATTATTTAGAACGGGTCTCTAAAATAATATACCTCAGGGCTGTCCAACTGCAAGTGCCCCAAGGGCCGCTTAAAAAAACAATACGGTTTGGAGGGCCGCATTATAAAATACTTCGTATGCAACTTTATCAGTGAGTTTTAATAAGTATGGTATACAAAGAAAAAACCCGTTTGTATTATTATTGTAATTTATTCAAAAAAATATCAAATTACAAAAAAATTAGTGGGAAATTTGAGGATGTTGGTTTTCACTAACTGATGCATCAATATTAATTTTAATATTTGTTGTTGATAAGCGAAGCAACTGAGTAAGTGACTTATCAGAGAGGAAACATCTATATTTTGACTTTATAAATTTCATGTTGGAAAAGCTGCTTTCGTGCTTCCCAGCATTGAGCCCAGTGTAAGCTCTAAGTTTCGCAAGTTGGGGTATCGTTCTTCTGGCAGCAACTTGAAAAAGTCCAATGCAGTTTCAGTTCTTCCTTGGTAAAAAGGATCTGATTGCAAAGCACACAATTCCACTTGCAGGTCTGCTCTGCTTACATTTTCAACTGAAATTGTAAGGGGCTGAGTAACAACTGAAATCTCTCTTTCGATTTTTTTAAAGTCGCTAAATCGATTTTCGAATTCTTCTGCAATTGTGTCAGTGTATTTTATGTGAGGTAAATTTGAAACTTCCTCAAAATCCTTCATTTCTTCAAAATGATCTTTACAACTTGGAAAAATTAAAAAAAAATTTTTTTTTTAATGAAGACTTGAAGAGCTTAATCTTATTCTTAAATCCATTTATGTGTCCAAATAAGTTGGAAATATTCTGCTGTTTTCCTTGTAGCTTCAAATTCAATTCGTTAAGGTGAGATGTCAGGTCTGTTAAAAATGCAAGGTCTGCTAAAAATTGTGCATCTACCATTTGATTTTCCAGTTCCGTAGTGTTGGACTTGACTTCATCTTTAAGGAAAATAGGAATCTCCTTGCGTAGAGCGAAGAATCGTTGCAAACAGTTTCCGGCGCTTAACCAACGAATATCGGTGTGAAGTAACAAGTCTCCATATGTAGCCTCTACTTCGGCTAAAAAATCACGAAACTTTCTGTGAGTCAAAGCACGATTGCCCCCTCTAATAATATTAGTTATTTTAACAACCACTTTCATAACATTCATTTGACGTAAGGATTTTCCACATAGGGCCTCTTGGTGAACAATACAGTGTATCACAGGACAGTTGATGTTTTGTTTCAAGAGTTCTGCACATCCAATTTCAGTTCCTATCATAGCTCTGGTTCCATCAGTGACAATACAGGAACTTTTATCGAATCCCCCGTAGTCTGACACCACCTTATTTACAGCTTCAAAAATATCCGTACCCTTGGTTGTACCATGGAGAGGAATAAGATCAAGCATCTCCTCTGCTACACTGAAGTCGTTTTGAATACTTCGGATAAAAATTACAAGCTGGCTAATGTCGGACAGATCAGCGCTTTCATCCAGGTATAGCGAAAAATATTTACATTTTTCAACCGTGCCATGCAGTTTTTTGGATACATATTGATTAATGTGGTCCACCCGTCTTGCAATTGTTTGATGCGACACTGAGACTGTTTCGAATTTTTCGGCAATTTTTGTTTCATTGAATTGTTTTGCCATTCTGATTGCACAGTTTTTAATAAGTACTCCATCACTAAAAGGTTTCTTCGCTTTGACAATTTCCAGCGCTACTTCGTAAGAAGCGGCAATGCTGCACTTGTTATCAGTATCAGATTTTTAAAAAAATGTTGTTTGTTGTTTTAGTTTTTTCTTATAATCCGTAATGATAGCCTTTCTTGACTCCCCTGTATATTGCTGAAACGTTATCTCGTGTAACGTAGTGTAATGTCGTTTCTTATTATATTATTTGGGAACCGATAGTACTTGCATACAAACAATGCACTGAAGTTTATTATTGTTGTTTGTGATTAAATAGTCTGATTCCCAACGGTCATTATAAACTCGATGTTCGCTCGTTATTTTTCTTTTCTGCGAAGACATATTTCACAGATTATTTCACTTAAAAAGGCTTTAGAATTGGTGCGTAACGCACACTAGAACAATTATTAACTAACTCTGCCCGTCCCGCTTGACTCAACCTTCTTATATACGAGCGCGTGGCTTCTCGAATATTCGAGGGCGATTGAGCAAGATCGGTCCGATTTCCAGTAACTTCGCTGCGACCTTCTATCCGTTGCCAGTGGCATCAAACGTGTTTTTATTTATATCTTATCGTTAATGTAAGAATTTTGCATATTTCGTATTTGAGGGTAATTTACACATTCTGCGGCCCGCGGAGCGGGCCGCAAATAGTGAGGTCGCGGGCCTCATGTTGGACAGCTCTGATATAACTTGCAATTGCTTTTACTACTCCCGTCTAGTTACTATCTTAAACATATAGTCACCAAATTACTCAAGCTGGTTACAGGGTTGCCAGGTATAACGATTTTTGACTTATACGGGGCAATTTGAACTATTAAATTATGCGAAATATCACATTTATTATCACTTTCTCTATCTCTGAATATTTTTTAATTAGAACGGTTTTCTTATATATTATATTATTATACATTGTGGTGTTAGTATTCCTCTTTTCTTACTAAATCACTAAAGTTGACTACGGGAAACCATCACACTTGGCAAAAGTGTGATGGTTTCCCAGCACAGTGTCAACGATAATCACAAAATGATATGAATTAATACTTTTACTACTACTTTCCAGTTATTACTACCTTAAACATACTGGTAAGTACATGGTTGCCAGGCCAACTTCTCTCACTAGTACTGATAAACAGTACAGTTTCTTCTTTGTAAAGAATTTTTGATTAGAACTGTTAGAACGGTATACCCTTGGCCATCAATTCAAGTTTAGAAGAATGTTAAAAAGTAGGTTACAACTTACTATGATTCTTCTACATTTGGCAACCCTGTTAGTCTACACTTTGTTGGAAGTTCAAGAATAGAAACCGGTGATCTAGTTGAGTCATTTTCTAACAAAATAAGGAAAAATTGCAGTTCTAGCAAATATTTATTTAGCGCGGTAATACGCAGGCAATATTTCTTCAGATTGATGTAAGATGATAAGCTTGTTTATTTAGTATTCTTTGTCTTTTTTCTGATATAGAATGGTGTTATGAAAATCCTATTCTGATGTGCTAATAGAAGAGTATAGAGTTGAACCGCAAATACCCTATGAAAATGCTTCTGTTGTAGTTCGCTTGTAACTTGAGTACTGCGAGTTTTGATGTTTACTGTTCTACTCTATTGTTTCAAATGACAGATAGGTTTTAGTTTTCCAAACGATATCAATGGAATATTGGATAAAGGGTTTTTTCGGTTTTGGTGGGAAAACAATCCTAGGTTGTGTTAGAATTTGGTAAAACTGTTTTACATTTACCGGGCGAATTTTGCAGAAAACCGTTAACAAGTGGTTCCTTTGATATATTTGTAAGAATATAATTGTATTTGGCCCCAGACTTATTAAATACAAAATCACCCACAAACGTATTTTACATTCGCCTGTGTATTTATGGTCTTCATTATTATTTTTAAAGTATAAAACATTAGGATTAAGGATTATTGCAAACCCTAAAACATGTTTACGCTGAACTGTAGAAAAATACTCTTGTCATAAAAACATAAAAGCAGCTTTTAATAAAAACGTGAATATTCTGCCCCAGTTTTACCACGTTAAAGCTTTGGGAAAAACGAATCTAAATAGGTTTTTGTATATCCACATTATACATTAAATTGAAAAAGCTTTTCGGATGCGAACAAACGGTAAAGATTAAACACCAACAAAAGTACGGTAAACAATCGTATGAAATGTGCGGAATAGAGAAATGAATATATTTTTATAAAGGTGTAATTGAATAGCTATAATAAAGCCGATTATCATGAAAATATCAAACGGTTGTAGTAAATTCGCAGTGTATGCACTATCTTCAATTTTTAAGTGAAATGTGAAAAGTGTTTCATCTAGAAGTTTCTAAAGTCAACTTCTTAAGTCTTAAATTTCTAGATCGAAAAGTACGCATTTATAGTATGAAAAGAAAAGTTATTACTTTAGAAAAAGCTGCAGGTTTCAAGAGCGGAATTTCTAATTTCTTTTATGAAAAATAAGGAACGTATAGTTTCAGTCTAGAAGTTTACAGTGTGGGGATATCAGTTTAGAGTTTTAATTTATAAATTTCTTGTTTGAATGTTAAACTTTCCAGTTTGAAAAGTAAGAGGTTCTACTCAAAAGAGGTAAAGTTAAAAATTTAAATTTTGTTCCAAAAATCGTAGCAATTAGTAGTTTTTTTTTTCGGTTGAATTCCCAATTTATAAAGTAGATCTTAATAGATTGCATCAAGAAATTTTCATTATTATTAATTGCTTTCATGAAATGTAATATCTTCAAACTTGAAAATTAGAAACTTCTAATTTAGCGGATAGCACTTTCTAATATCGAAAGTAGAAGCGTGGAGTTTCCACAAGACGAATTTCTAATGTTAGTTTAGAAATTTTAACTTGTATTTTACAACCATAATTCTGAGTTTATAGTTTCTAAAGAGTAGCAATTTCTACTTTCTAATTTGTAAACTACAAATGTCAAAATTTTACCTAGCTTAAAAAGAAAAATTTTCTATTTTGTAAATAGACATTTCACGCTTCGGTTTTAAAAAGTAGTAATTTGCGTTTTAAAGCAGTTTTGTTCAAGTTTCTACAATAAAAATTTCTACTTTCAATTTAGCAATTTCTAGTGCTGGTCGTATGTTCAAATCGATACATTTCTATATCGAAATGTAGAAACATCTAGTTTGCATTTTGAATATAAGTTTCTATTTTATTTTTAATAGTTCTAGCTTAATAAATAAATCTATCTACTTTTCATCTAGACATCAGGTTGCAATTTTAAATGTGCATTTATTATTTAGATATTTTTAAATTTCTAATTTGTGAAATAGAAATTTCTAGATTTTATATTAAAATATTATGAAAAATCGATCTTTGTAATTGTAATCAGAATATTTCTAACCCATCAAGTTAAATTTATCAAGTGTGCAGTATTACCTAGAAATTTCTACCGGGAAAAGTAAGAATGTTTTCTAAAGTGTAAAAGAAAAATGTTTGGTTTCGGTTGTGAAAGCAGTAATTTCTTTTTTAAAGCAAACCTCTCTGTCAAAGTTCTACGGCAAAAATGACTACTTTTAATTTATGGAAGTTGTAGTCGAATATTTTCTAGATTGAAAAGTAGAAGAAAAAAGGTACAATTGTTTCTGAAACCTGAGTTTTAAATTTAATTTTAACTTTTCTGTCTAATTACAATCTAGATATTTGTATTCTATCAGGTTGAATTTTACCTGTACAATTATTAATAAAGTTGACATTTCTAGATTTAATTTTAATATTTCTAGCTTAAAAAGTAGATCTATTTAATTTTAATCAGGACAACCTATTAGGTTAAATTTATCACATATGCATTATTTTCTAGCGTAAAAGTATAAATTTCTTTGGTAAAAGGTAAATTTTTAAAATTGGAATTTTTGATTAAAATTTTAAAATTTCTAGTTTGTAAAATGTATTATTCTAATTTTATTTCAGAAGTATTTAGTTTGCTAAGTAGAAACTTCCCTCTTAAAAGAAATAAATTTTAATTTTTAATATGGAAAAAATGTAGGTAGTTTTATCTAGAAACTTCGATGTTGCTTTTGAACATAAAATTAGAAGTTATACTTTTAGTACAGCAGTTTCTAGTTCTAATAACACCTTGAAATTTCTAGCTTGTTAACTAACTAGTAAATAACTAGTTTTACTTGAGTAACTTCTAGTATGAAAGATCTACTTGTTTAAAAATTAGTTTTAAAACTGTTTAGCAGGAAAACCGGAAGTTTCTAGTTTGAATAGTAGAAATGTCCAATTTCTAATTCTAATTTAGAATTTCTATTTTCTGAATAGTAGAAATTTCTAGTTAAGAAACTAGAAATTTTGTTGTGGAACTTAAGATTGTAATTTGTGTAATGGAAATTGCTTAAAGTAAAGTGTCTAGTTATAATCAAGAAATTTCTAGTTTCAAAAGCAGAATTTTCAATTTGTTCGCGGAATTGAAACTGAGACTTTATAATACAATTCCCACTGAAGCTTTGATCTAACGAAACTTTCTCATTGTTGACAAAACTGAACGATTACTGATAGTTTTATCATTTCCAATCAAATGAAACAGTCCATGATTTGGAACAGGTAGATGGTCAATATACGACTTCTGAGCTAATAGAAAGTATTTTTAATATACGAGGGAATCGATTACGTGTTTTACCATTTTTAGTTGACTTTTGTATGAGATTTTCTATATCAAAGAGTTGATACCATAAGTTACTTTCCAACTCAACGCAGGTCTTAAGGTACTAGACTTCAATAGCGACCCTTATCTTGCAATAAATTGATAGATTATATTCCTGCACGCTCGATTCGCGAAGACTACGACGACTGGAAGTTTGTTCGCTTGCTTAAATTTTCCTCAGACAGGGCGGCAATTTCCTGAGTGGTGTCGGACAGAGGTTCCGGTGCTAGTGGTCACATGCAAGGGCTTGGGGCGTGGGCGACCAGTTAACTTTGGGCGATTTCTGACTCGTTTATTTACGCGATTCGGAAATGATCCAGTCGAATCGGTAGTTAGAGTCCTATCTCGCGGATGCAATTAGACTTGCAACGAACATACAACTCTAGAAGTCATACGTCAGCACACCACGACAGTTTTTGCGTAATTACACTAATTGTCCATTACTTCGACCACTTACCAAGACTCCACGTTGTTTGCATCTGGGAGAGCGGAAGGGCGATGGACCTTTTAGCAACGTGATGTTACATGACCCGGTGGGAACCGGTAGTATATAGGTACTTATATGCGACACATTTCATTCTGCGACTTTCATCACTGAATTCCGCACCTATAAAAGTAATAGCAATTGCGTGTGCGTATCTAGAAATATGGAAGTTATTCCGAATTCTAATAAATTCAGACATGGGATACTGGAAGTTCAAGGCTCCGCAATTGAAAAAGTTCTCTTCAGATAACGTCCCAGGAGGCCAGATTTTTAAAAGAAGAGAAAATTAGGAAAATGGGATATGTATGATTACCAAATCCACATCGGCGCTCTATTTTTCATTAAAAATAAGCGATACACTTCGCACTTTCCCGGAAACTTGTTTCATTATATAATAACAAGGTAAGTTTGTATGTTATTTAGACGTGACAATATCTATCCATATAAAATAATATGTTTTCAAGGTTTCGAAAGGCGTCAGATTTCAGTTGTTCTATTCTCACAATGTTTTTATACTACCTAATTCTTATACTTAAGGGCTATTTAGTTACCGAGCGTTTCTTCTAAAAAAATCTTACAAAATGTTAATAAAAATATAATAATGGAGAACTATGTCGGATATATGTAGCCCCCGGTTTAAGCCCACATATATCGAATCAGCGTAAAATGAATTCATATATAATGGTAGTAACTGAATTAGGTTCCATGCCGTCATAAAATAGCTTTATGTAATGTAAAAAGATATTACTATATTCTCAAATAACAACAACTAAACAACATAAAGGTAATAATTTTTTTACCTTTGGAAAATGTTTACCTTTGCCCCTTACTTATACTGTATTTACTGCCGTAGATTATTGGGCAGATTCTTATTTTATTTGCGTCTTAGAACGTGTCTTCTTTTCAAGTGTAATTGGTCCACAAGCTTCTTTAGTACGATGTTTAGCTACCTGCTTTTTTATTATGTCAATGTAAATAGTAAAATTAAATAGATACAACACGCAATACACAAGCGCACGGCTTTAGTATGAAGTGGCGTAAATAGAACCCTGGCAAACCGAAGGCCACTCGTATACTGTTGATCATACGCACGTACGTATTTACAGATATTATTTAAAACCATTTCGTTGATGTTTAGAGATCTGGTAAAAGGTTCTTTCGTTAAAGTACGTACTTACAGATATTATTTAAAACCATTTCGTTGATGTTTAGAGATCTGGTAAAAGGTTCTTTCGTTAAAGTCTCAAATTCAAAATTTTTCAAAATTGAAGACTCTTTAGGATTCCAAGATTTTAAAAGAAAGGGAAAATTGAAAAAAAGACAAATGATTTGCAATTCACAAATTGATACTCAACATTTTAAATTTCGGAATAGCTTATGCGAGACTCCTAGCGGCTTCAATTTGAAAGTTTAGGAGTTAGGAGTAGAGAGGTACTGCGGTTTTGCAAATTAGTTTCTGCTAAAAAACCATGTTAACGAATTTTTTATCCTTAAGGGTTATAATAACAATGAAAAACAAAACAAAAATATATGTTACCGCTTAGATTTTTTCCCAAAATCTTTGTTAGGGGTAAGATTATTTAAGGAAGGGAGTGGGGGGTTTATTGATAATTTCACATTTAAATCGTTGTTAATAAAAAAAAAACATTGATGAGTAAGTACAATTTCTACATGCATATCCTAGACTACGGTTCTAGTTGGGGGGTCTAACCATGGAACTGACTTTAAGTAACGGAGTTTTCCATTTTCAGATAACTAGAAGTTAGGAAATAGATTTCAGTTAACTTAGCGACAGTTCATGGATTAAGTATCAATGGTCAAATAAAAATGAAAAAGGTCACAACTTCTGAATTCTGAAATACCAGTCACGTTTGGAACTACAACTTTAGTAAACAACACAGTGCTTGAAATGTAAGTTGCAATATCAAACGGATCAAGCATAGAATTGGAATCGTGATAAATTTAAACAGCCGGGTATTTACTCAATACAAATTCAAATACAAATACAATGTAAACATAAAGGTAGACAAAAAGTTGAAGTAGTGTTGTTCCGCGTTGATACTCGACCTACAAGGATTCCTTTCTTGTGATAGTTACTACACCGTCCCGAAGAGGAATAATGTTACCTTATTTTATTAACAATACCATTGAGTATTTAGTAGATAATAATTTTTAATGAAAGCTGACTTTTCAATTTCTCTGAATATCTACTTTGTAAAAGAAGGATGATTGGAATGATAATAGTGCTTTTAAATCTAAACGTAAATTTTGAACCAGCAGCAAATAATTTAATAAAATTGACCGACAGCTACTTAAATTTAGGCGTTTAAA
Organism: Limonius californicus; assembly: GCA_014611495.1. Taxonomy (NCBI): domain Eukaryota; kingdom Metazoa; phylum Arthropoda; class Insecta; order Coleoptera; family Elateridae; genus Limonius; species Limonius californicus. The sequence goes on along the minus strand of JABXWE010002920.1, from coordinate 4,232 downwards.
ATATTTAAAACAAAAGTATGTAACTTGTCGCATTTTTACTAGAGATGTAATGTTAAATATCAAACGAAAATGTTCTTGCACGCAGGTGTTTCAGGAATTACCGAAATTAAAAAAAATGGTATTATTCTAACTGTAGAAAACCACAGTCCCAGTGGCGTACCAACTCGTAACGTGATGATTTATAGAAGCAGGTTTTCAAAAGTGTTTTGCATAGCAATAAGTCAGGTTCTTCAGCTCTAACTAATGAAAAGAAAAATTACGTTTTTTTGACGTTAGTTGCGGCAGTTTTAAAATGAAGGCTTAAATTCGATTATATTATAATATAGTAGTGGCGGCACAACGGGTTTAAACATATTTTAATTACCTGCTAATTTATTGCTTACATATTTACTCATTTACACCTTTAGTAGTTGTTATTTTTTGCCTTTGTATATTAGTTTCTGGATATTTCTTTAGCATTATGTAACCAACCGAAGGAATTTATTAAGAAAATTCAATAACGGCTGTAACTTTGTCATACAGGCTTAACATACAGAGTCGGGCAAAAGTACGGAACAATGCAAAAATATTCTCTACTAATGCAATCGCGATTTCGACAAAATTTTCTACATGAAGATTCCGATATATGCCGGATACCGTGAAGGTATTGACAATGTCAAAAATCTTCTGGTTTAGCCGAAAATGATCTCAACTTTTTTATTATAGATGTAATACCATGTATATTTTAAGATACATCCATAGAACCCTTTTTACAAGTTCAGTAATATAAAGATTTTTTTTAATACCCTTGGTAGGTAAGTAGTTCTCCTTCTTGCAGGCAAGGTCACAGAGAAATTCGGGACGTTCGGGTGTGGTTCGCCATCGGGCCCCTGCGTTTCTCTTAGGTATACTCTGTCTCAGAGGTTTACCTAGCTGCCAGTTTAGCGCATATACATTTCTTCGACGTGCAAGTACTGGTTTTATTTCACTCAGACCTATTAGTCAAAGCGTATCTCAACAAAAAACGTAAACTATTAAGAGCGTTCATATGTACTTTAAATAATGCGTAGAAAGCGACTATTAGGGCGTCTAAATTCCAGAGACGCACGTTTTGACCGCGTTGTGTTTGGAAACACACTTAAACTGAATTTTAGAAGAAATATTTGTGTCTCCAGCTTAGTATTACTTATCATTTGTTACGAATTCGTAAATAATTAATTACAGAATAATAATAATAACAATAACAGTATACAATTGTTGTATACTATGTTACAGGTAAAAAAATTGTTTCTAAAACAGTAATTTTTAATAAATCAGGTTGCAATTATATATGATATACATCGCTATCAACAGTATAATTGGAGTCTGAATCCAAACCTAAAGTAATTACAATTGAACTTATTTGATCAACCACACGTTCACGTTCCCTCCACTCTTGAATTAATTTTTCAGCGTGTTCAACAGCTTTTTTCCACATTTCGGGCTAACGACTGATAATGCTTCCTTTCAAGATCTTCATATAATTTAATTTACGATTTGACATAACGGCAAACAAAAATAAATTTTTATATTACACGGCACCAACTAGTTGCTAAAAGCCAATAATTATTATTAACCCCATGGAGTATTTATACTGATCATTAGAACTGCATTATTATATTGGTAATATTTTGTGTATCATCCGTATCGTAATTAGGGAATCGTTGGTGAATGACACATACAAACCGAACAAACAATTTTAAGCTTAAGCAGAAAGCATTTACGTTGAATCACAATATAAGGAAGATAATATATTCAATTTAATCTTGATAGTATAACTTAAAGTTAGTTAAAGTTCTATTTGATAATTTACATGATTGTGGAATTAATTCAATAGTAAATTGCCTACCAATGTTGAAAATGAATAAAAATAACTACAGCACCAGGGCAACATTTTAAGTAACATCTATCAGCCAACGGTTCGTATAGTTTTACAATAATCCGGTACCGTGGTAAACTTGCGAGACGGACTCGGGGTCGGTCAGTTCGACAACCAGACAGGTACCTACGTCCTATACTTACACCATTCAGTTCGACCACGAATACACTTCGAAGGGATTAAGGAGCTTATCCACCTCTAGGAATAAAAACAAGTAGGTAGTTTAAGAAAGACATTTATTTATTATTCATACTGATGAATATTTAAAATACATAATTTTTGCAAACTCAAATGTAGATAAAACATTGCTATTATATTCTTGAATTTTTAGCTGTATGAAATTTTGTTTCTTATGAGTTATACTTTTTAATTTTCTTACAGAACAATTTGCCGAATTTATTTTAATACTTCTTTCTGATTGAAAGTTGGTTAAAATATTTAAAACATTAAATAAATTAGGATGAGCAGAATAAAAATTTGAATTAAAGTGTGAATGAAAAGACTCACAAGAGTTTGCTGTCCTGCACATACTGTCTGTAGTGCAAGCCCACATGCTTGGCGGAAAATCAGATTCCTCATCGATGTAGGTTTCCACAATATAATCACAAAATTTTGTTAATTTTTCATTATTAGGCATTATTGTGTACAATTCGGTTGAAAAAAATTCACCAACTACGTGCGGTTCCAAAAAATGAAGCCCAAAAAATAATTTAAAAAATTTACCTATTTTTGAATTTTTATCCTTGTATTCTGTAACTAATCCTAAATTCTGTATTTTTCGGAACCAGGATTGACAAAGATGAAATCGGCATCCTATAATTTTTACATGTGGCCACATGGTTATACAGGCGTTGTGAATGACCTTTTCAAAATCTACCACAATTGTGTTTGGTTTAAATGTTAGCTCTAAAGTATAACATTTTTCAGTTAACATTATTGAAGTAATTTAATATAACTTGAAGTATTTTTGTTTGACAATAAACAAAATGCCACAGGTACGTAATAACCATTTTTAAAAGCATGAATGATAAATAGGGAAAAATTTCGTACAAAACTGAAAAGTTCCGTTGGTGTAGACAGTATTTACAGAGCAGAGAAAATGCAAGTTTGTATAACATGAAAACACTATAATACCATTTTCTCTATCTACTACACTTAAAAATTCCTCTGCATTGTTGGTTTTTGGTTGCAGATTCAGAAGCGTGTCTAAAACTTCATTTTGATTTTTTGGAAGTGGCAGTAAAACGTTGCGACGATTAATATATATATATATATATCGCCGTATGCATTCCAAGTCTTTTGATATCATTGCCGCAATGACATCATTGTTTTATAAATACGACAAAAAAACAAAGATAGTTAATAAAAATTTAAAAATAAAGTTAACAAAATTATATACCTGTAAAGCACCATTAAAACACAAAATTTTGTAAAGAAATATCAAGTCGTTCAAAAGTTAGTGGGGGAGGAGGACATTTTACGACTGCACTTGTATAGATACTTTAAGCGTTGATTGAAGTATTAATACTTCAATCAACGCTTTAAGTTAGGTTTAGTTTAGCAAAGGTAGCTTCAGTGCCTTAAAAGTCTCAAAAAAAATATGTATATACAGTTTTATGCTTCTACTTTCAGTGATTCTGCACATAGTCAACGATAATGATTTCTAAATATTATTTAGCGGTTCGTGAAAACAAATGAATGTGAGAAGCGTAAAAAGTTTTGTGAAGTTGTCAAATTTTGCTTGGTTCATGTTGTGATGTATTGATGTTCGTTTAACAGGTCAAAAGTATTTAGAAAATTCTATCGTTCCTGCTCTTGAAGAAGAAGGGAAATTACCTAGTAATGTTTGCTTTTGCTAGAAGCGAACACCTTCCCATTACGTTCTAAATGTTAGGCATTTTTTAACCAAATGTTTCCAAATTAGTAGATACGGCGCAGGGGTTTTATTCAATGGCCTGCTCGTTCACCGGACCTAAACCCATTGTATTTTTTAAATCTAGAATTTATACCTAACGACCAAATAATTTGGAAGAATTGTTGGTGATATAAAAAGAATTTCTGTAGATCATCTAGTTAATGTAACTGAAGCATTTGTACATTTGTCATTTTGAGCATCTTCTCAAGTAGGTAGTTATTTGGGACCGCGGTGGTCGAGTGAGAGAACGCATTGACCACTCGAGGTCACACTGAATTGCGCTTGTTCCGGAGTGGTTTCGAATCCCCGCTGGGGCGACCGCAATTCAGTTAGTTAAGTTTAGGGTGCATGCTGCATGAATGGTTAGTGTGTAAGGGACGCCCGCACCCTCCTGAAGTAATGCGAAAGCGGTTCCGGGGG